>JAANSK020221749.1:0-14299 GCA_011763485.2 Isoetes engelmannii
ATACTATACAAGAATCATAGTCCCAACCTTACCCAGAATACGGTTCCCAAATACAAAACGAATTGGGCATAGTTAATAGGGGGCAATCCAAATATAAAAAGTTGAAGCAATAGAATTTTTTTTTTTTTTTTTTTTTTGGGCATTCTTTTTCATTTAGTTTAACCAATTTTTTTGGAAGAAAATGCTAAAAAATCGCCATTCGGCTAACCTTAGCCATTGTTTTATTCCATGCCCTTAACAAATTGGCCCTTAACAGGGGGCAATCCAAAAATATAAAGAGTTGAAGCAATAGAGAAAAATATATTATATTGTATTATAGGGATGATGTGCAAACAGAAAGTACAGTAGCACAACTTACAACTGATGGTATGAATCCCAAACTTAAGGGAATAAAACTTGATGAAGCAACACAACCTACCTCTTCGGAATATATACATGAGCAGCTCAATAAACAGAATAATACTTTACTGTCTTTTAAGAGGTTTCCTACCCCAATAATACCAAGGAGACTTGCTAAACAATGGGCTGAAGAGAAGAATAATAGGACACGAAAGCTATACGCACTTTAATACTATCTAAGAGGAATAAATGATGATAATACCATGTTTTCAGCAGATTTGAAAAAATATGCAAATTTTGTAAGAAGAGGTTCCACGATGTTTAACAAAGGGTCACCGATTTTAAAATTTTCTTTAGCAATGTTTGACCAGAATAAGTGTCTGAATGAAAAATATGTAGGTCTTAGTTAAACGATTTGGCAACTGAAAACATCAAAATCTGTGACTATGAAAATAAATGGCGTAATTGAAAAAGATCATATTTTCGCTGCCCGCACCCAGGAAAGACGTCAATACAAAGGTATATCGTGGTTTGACCATACAGTATGGTACATCATGAATCATGTAAAAATGTTTTTTTTTTTTGACACTCTTGTTTCTAGATGGAGCCAATTATAAAATGGATCAGTAATTTGATTATTAAAGCCATAATACAACAACGCCTAGTATTTTATTTTATAAGAAAGTTCATGATGAAAAGCATATTGAAATATATTACAAATCCAGAGGCAAAATTATTTAGTAATAATTCATTATTACTTTGACCAAATAATTTTGCATGGATTTGTAACATATTCCAATACGCCTTCAACCATAAACTTTTATACGAATGAAATACTAAGCATTGTTCTATTATAGCTTCAATAACCGTGTCAATAGTCCAATTTATAAATTAGCTCCATCCAGAAATTAGAGAGTGCCATATAAAAAACTTTTCTACATGATGATTCATAATGTAACATAATATATGATCAAACCACAATATACCTTTCTAAAGACATCTTTTCTGAGGGCGTGACAGCGACACTATGGCATTTTCAAACTAGGCCATTAATTTTTCATAGTCACAAACTCTGATGTTTCCCGTTGCCAAATCTTCTTTAAATGGGCATGCATATCCTCACCCGAGCACTTATTCTAGTCTAGAGAAAATTTTTGAAACTGGTATCTCTCTGTCATACAACATGGTACCCCCTTTGTGCAAAATTTGCATATTTCCCTCAGACTGAAGACATGGTATTATCATCCTCAATTCATACCAAATAGTAATAGTCCTCAATAGGTATTGGGACTACGAAATTGAAGGAATATAACTTCCATGTCCTGTTATCCTTTTCCCCATCCTATTATTCAACAAGTCTCCTTGGCACTCTTGGATACCTCTTAAAAAACAATAAGGTATCACTCTATTTATTGAGCTGCTCATGTGCATATTCTAAGAATAGCCTATGCTTCCTCATCAAATATAAGATTTATCTATTTCTTGGCTTCAAATCTCATCGTTGAAGAACATTAAAACCTTCTCTATATGTATGAAACATCTTAAACCAACATGATGCATCTAAATTAGTTAGAACGAAGAATTCATTCCTCCCCATAGCAGGTTTTCTATTCTAAATTATATTCATGCAATTTGGAGCATCCGATATCAGTACCATGATGGTTTGGATAACATGGCTTAACCATGATGGTTTGGATAACATGGCTTGGGTACCATGATGGTTTGGATAACATGACTTGGAATTCTCATCTGGTCGCCATATTCTGAGACCTAGAAAATTGTTTATTGTGCCATAAATCTTCTTGTGAAAAGCCACCTTCGTAACCATCTCAAACATGGAAGCAGAAGACACATTGCATTGCATCTATAGTGCATTACATCTAGAGATACGTTCAATTACAAGACATTTGTATCTACATAGAATAGCTTCAACATATTTGGTTGGTTTCAAAATATAACCTAGAACATAGTCCTAAATAATACCTTGATTCATATCTAGAAATGTGGATTGCATACCATTGCATGGATGCACAACAATGAAAAAATTACAGGTATGCATTACTCAGTGTTCATCATAGAAAAAATAAGCTATAATGACTTTAGAGTGCCTTCTAGATTTTGTATAGCAGCACACTATAAACCAAGGATGCAGATTTACAGACCGAAAAAGGAAGTATACAAATACAATGTAAGTCAGAATGTAGTGTAGTAGACATACAACATGAAAGTCGACCCCAAATGTAAAAGACTATACAGTAGACCTGTTAGACCCATCTATCTAACCATTCTCGTGATGCCCAATTGTGGAAAAACGTTTAACGAATCCGTAGATGCAAAATCCAGATTAAGCCCATGAAAGCAGAATGGTCACCGATTGATAACCTAAACTAATGAAAAGGAAAAACGTACAGAGGCTGAGGCTAGAGATGGGAACGGACGACTTCAGCATAAGTGGGGTGGTGAGCGTCCAGTCGGATGCGCTTGAAGCCGCGGATGTGGGCCGAGTCTTCAAAGGCTTCGCGTTTGTGGAAGGGGCGCTGGTGGAGAGGCAGAAGCCAAGAAGCCGCTACGAAGAAGGCTACTATGGAGCCCAATACCAGAAAGAGAGGCACCAGCAGAGGCGACAGAACTAGCGCCCAGAATACTGCCATTGGTAACAGTATTAGCTTTGTAACCCTCCCTGCCATTCCCATTGCCATAGCCTTTTCGCCAAATCCTCCCAAATCCTTCTTCTCCCTTTCGCCTTCCATCGCCATGCATCAGCCTCTCTTTCACACGTGGCCTCCATACAAATATACACATCCACAACTACATACAAATACAGAGCCTAGCCTACATACACATTCACCCTCTCCTTCTTTAACGTTAAGGTGCAAAGCACTAGGGATTGCCCCTAAACTATAAATGACAACAAATACCATTACGACGGCATATGTCGTGTTCTCTTGTTTGGGTGGATTTTTGTTACATATTTTACATTACTGGCAATTTGAAATTGATGCAATGAACTAAAACAAAGAAAACCCGAGAAACTAAAGAAAGCAAGTATTAACAATTCCGAAATATTCTTACATACACCACGACAAAATCACATGCGACATAGAATTTTGATTGCAAGATTTACTAACTCAAGAAATGAAGATAAGATAAGATAGTATTTTTAACGTCGCGCCACAAAGGCAGCATCCAATTGGACATGCGACGGCCAAGGCAGTACAGAGGGGACCGAAGTCCTTAAACAGTACCAAAGGGACCGAAGTCCTTAAACAGTACGGGGACCGAAGTCCTGAAATAAAACAGGGTGGACCGAAGTCCGTGAATAACTACATGCCCATCACGGCCCGGATGAAAAAACCCCTATGGGGAAAAACCGTAGCCGAAATGAACATGGTCACCCACAATTTCAAAAATAGCAGCTGGTGCACTGTAGGTGGATTTAGCATCCTACTACACTGTAATAGAACCCAAAATACACCAAGAGCGCAACAAGATGAGAGCCTCCTCTTCTCCGGTGCTAGGACCTTGGCAGCTAGATGCTGGTGCAGACATGTCGGTGCCGACCGCTGAAGCAGAACCTGTCAAACCACTAGACTGTAGAACCGCAAGAAAACGCGATCCAAGCCCCTAGTATCACACCACGGCGCAAAAACGAGAGCTAACAACAGGCGCGAGGCAGCTGTGCAAACGCAAGGACTAAACAGAACAGGGCACAAGGCCCAAAGGGGCTTGCGCAGTCGCTGGAGCCAAACGCAAGGCGCTGGCGCCTAGCGCCCATGCTATAGCACAGAAGGAGTAAAGGATGTACCTGTTGCCTAGAGTGGCAACAGGAATCTGCCGAACTGGGGTGAATGTAGGTCCAGCAGTATGATGAGGAAAAAAAATATTGTGCTTGGAAAATAAGTCAATGAGTCCGCTCTACCATGTTAAGATTTGAGTTCTCACATTTAAGGCAAAAATTCGTCAACTCTATTACTAGCAAAAGACAGAGAGAATAAATGTAGTAACCTAGGATCAGGAATGAGGCAACATGCATGAATAATCTGAAAACGGATGTCTCGCATGGTGCCATTTCCCACAAATCAATCCAAAGACGAAGCTTTACTTGGATCTGTGTGTTCAATCATGAATATAGTCTGTATTACGGCAACCCCTGATATTTGCATTCCCTCTACTGATGAGGAAAAGCCGCATATAATTTTGGCACTTTAAAACAAGAATTGGACGGTCGAGAAAATTTTGAGTTTTCTGGCATAAAAGAGCCAAAAACCTTAGGTATACGCTCTTAAAAGAAATTACATAAAAGTTTTCCACGCCCAGAAAAAAAGCTAGAAAACTGTAGCCGTCGGACTTATGCTCTATGATCCCACAACCAACCCTCTTCCTAACGAATTGCCCCTTAACAGGGGCAATCCCAAAAATGAAAAGCTTTATAAAACTTGCTTTAGATTTTTGCTTTCGCTTATAGTCCTACCATAAAATATGTGTAACTGGAACACCAAACACCAAAGTTGCAATATAAAACCAAACACCAAAGTTGCAATATAAAACCAAAAAGAAAAGAGCTCATAAAGTAGATTATCAAACACATGGGACAAAAATCATGGGTTAACAAGTATGCATTTTGTGTGATAAAATAAGGTACTAAAGTTTGAATATATATCTATGATAGAGCATTCGTCTATAAATGCAAAAAAAAGTATTTCAAACCAACAGCAACGACAGTGAAGATCATTAGTAGAGTTCTTCTCTTATGTTATGTAGCCTTTTGATCTCCAAGTCAATTTGAGCTAGCTATCAACAAAAATGCATGTGCATTTCTAGACAATGGAGGCTCTGGCCATAACACACGCAAGGCTTTTAGATTCGGCAATACCGGGCACACGTTCTAGTTTGAGTTATTCTAAATACCAACAGCTTTCAGTTTCAAGGACTTATAGCTAACTACTTGTTGAAATAAAGTAAAGAACTAGTTAGTAGACATATCCTTATCAAGACTTTGGACTTTGTAAAGAGTTTTCCTTTTATAGTGTCCTATTGTGAGAGGAGGAGGGGGAGGGGAAAGGGAGGGAGAGGAGAGGAGAAGGAGAAGAAGTTTTTTATCGTCCACTTGAACCCAATCGGGTTATATGAGAAAGGGGCCGAAGCTCAGACTAAAACTCAGGGATGAAGCCACATCACTAAAACACAAAACAAAAATTAATATATAAACATGCTGAGAGCAAGTGCCCATACTGAATCAAAGCAAACAACTTGGTGTTGTACTAGCTCCTAGATATAGCCTGTCCATGGATTAGAAGGCCAGTGGTCTAGGATTATTGCTACTTCCTCCCGATAAACTGCCCATTTCTTGTGCTGCTGTGCTTTCCTAACTTTGCACAGCTCATCCCGGTGCTTACACAGCTGCATAGGAGAAAGATCTTCTTGTAATAAATAAGTGATGCCCTTCAAATGGTTACCGTGCTGAAGAATACTGAGCCGACTGCATGCATCATGGAAGCGAATTAGCAGGTGTGAGTGAGTGAAGGAGGGGGGTAGAAGGAAAGGGAATTGAATTGAATTGAATTTTATCGTTCATGGAGACCAAACTGTCTATAGAACCCAATACAAAAAAAAAAAGAGTCTAGTAGGCATATTACTCTGTAGGATTAAAAAAACCCTGCACCGAAAAAATTCGAGGGAAAAATCTTGACAGTAATAAGTCTACAAGAAATATGTATATGAAGATGTCATCAACCATTAAGGTGACAACAAATAAATGTATAGATCAAGAACCTTTTTGCAATGCAAGATGCCAATGTCGTCACGGCAGGGGTCTCCAATCAAAAGCACAGGCAGTAATTGATTGAGTGCCAAAACATCAATATAGTTGACCCTAAGAGGTGCAAATGCTAGAAAAATTTGAAGTGTGTGATGTTCATTTTCAATTATACCCATCTGGCAACACTAATATGTCCTCGTGTAACGTGGTTCACATGTCCAATGACTGACCCGTTTCACTACTATAGAAAGGTTGTTTGCGATGTCTCTAACAATATTTGAAAGACGTATTTGAGAAGTTTGATTTCGCAATAAAACATTTCAATAATGTTTTAGATTTGTTGTAAAACATGTTGCTAGTCGCAAACGGCATTGCAAATTATTTAAATTTAATTTTTGTCTATTGCCCACTTGGGCCTCGAGAGACCGTGGAGCACATGAACAACAATATTTACAACTTTTGTAAGAGAGAACGATGTGCATCTACTGCTCGAACATATGGTCCTAATGTCATTGGTGGCATAGAGAACAATGAGTGTATATTTGTCATGTGAATTCCGAAACTGAATCTAAGATGTGCGTATTCTGGACAATATAGAAAAACATGGCTTTCATCTTCTATATTTCCCAATTTGCAAATCTGACACAATCGATCTTCTACTGAAATCTTTGGCCATCTTCATGTCTCAATTTCAAGCTTGTGCGAGCCTGTCCTGTACCTTCTATTAACTGTTTTTGACTTTTTGGGATATTTGCTTTCAAATAATCTTGACACTCATAAGCCTCTAAGCGATTGCTACTAGTCTGATATTGTATCATCCTTTTTTCAGGATCAGCCCACAAGCTGTCCACTACTAATTTCTCCAGCAGAGTTATTGCTTCTTGTTTATCCTGTGGCCAATTCGATTCATCCACACCCCATCGTCTAGCCCATGCCATCAGGTTTTGTTTCCATCCTGCCTCCGAATTCTCCATAGCCCGATGGGATAAACGGCTTGGATGCTGCCCTTTGACTCTGTTAAAAATTTTGTTTTGCTTGGTATAGGCCTTCTACTTCGAGAGGGAACATACCTGCTTTAGCCAGCATGATAGCGTATGGGATTTTAGCTCTTCTCTCAAGAACATCTTCTGGACTGCTTCGACCTGCTTCCACATATGCGCTGAGAGGTCCTTGGCTCCCCAAATGGGGACACCATATAGCACGACAGTTTGAACCAAAGTTTTGAATAGGATTCTTTTTAATCCCCAATCTGTCAGAGAAGCCCGGCTGCATTTTGCTAACAAGCTATACAAAGCCGCTTTTTCTCCCGAAGCTCTCCTGTGTACACAGCTTTTCCAACTGTAGTTAGAGGCAGTATCTATTCTAAGATACTTATAGCTCTCTACAATTTCCATAACCTGCCCTTTGTACATGAAATCCGGCTTGTCTCTTGTGCCAAAGATCATTATCTTATATTTTTCCAGGTTCACACTCGTCTTTTTTGCTTCACAAAATGCCTCCAAACTATTTAAGTGTTCCTATAATGTTTTCGGTTTGCTTGCTAACAACACCACATCATCTGCATAAAGAAGAAGTTGGATCACATATGCGCCCAATTTTGTGCCTGCTAGTGATCTAGCGCTGAGCCAGTCATCCAGTTCATCTATGAAAATTCCGAACAAAATCGGAGACAATGGGCAGCCCTAGCGCACACCTACTGTGCTTCTGATTTGCATGTCATACTCCCATGAGACTTTGATCAAGACTTCTGCATACAATTGTGAAACTGCTGCCCTTATTTCTTGTGGAACGCCCATACTACAAGAGTTGGGGCATCTCGCGATGTCAGATCGCAACGTCTGTGTGATGTCAAGTCGCAAATTGCGACGCCATGTCGCAAACACGTTGCAAACAGCGACGTAGCGTCGCAAAGACGTCGCGTGCGACGTCCTATCACGTCGCCTGCAATGCGAGGCGATGCCGAGATGATGTGTCACCAACGTCTGCGACCACGTCGCTAAAACCACGTGGCGAGGGTCTCAGCACGTGCCTATTTGCCGATGTCGTCTCGCATGCGACGTGGCTGACATGGCCAACGACACATTACGTGGAAAACTTTATGTGACATGGATCCACCTTCGGCATGTGTCCGTTGGCCACGTCGTCGTGTCACATGCGACGTTGCTGACGTGGCCAATGGATACGTGACGTGCCATCGGACACGTGACGTGGCGTCCGACTCCAATGTGACGTGCCAGAGGTGACCGTTGACTGACGTCGCATGGGACGTCGTCTAAAATTTGAGTATATAAACCAAGCAATCGGCCTTCTTGTTGTTAGTATTTTTTTTCCTCCTCCTAGGCGCCCTTCCTGTTCTTCCACCTCTCCCTACTGCAAGTCAATGGCGGTCAATGGATCGCCATGATCGTATGCCGGCGTGTGATCGACGTTTGGAGATGGCTAGGAGGCAGGTTGACGCTCTCATGCCGCCAAGGGAGCCTTCAACCGCGGAGCCTTCAGTCGCGGAATCGTCGTGGGTAAGTTCCAATTCCACTTTCCATGTATGGATCTCTGAAGCAAGGCCATAAACAGGTGTAGCTACATAGTATCTAGGCTTTTCAAAATTCTTATCAATGGGGTCGCCTTCATATGGAACTTGCTCAATTGAAACGTAAATTCCTCCACCATCATAAATCACGAAATCATCCAGATGTTTGGCATTTGGAGTTGCAAGTTCAAGCATTGCTGCTGATTCCAAGTTGCATTAGCTTGAACCAGATAGTCGGGTACACAGTATCTATTCAATAATTATTTTGTCCCAATTTCTTTTTCTTTATCCTTTTTTTTTTTTTTTTTTAAGAACTGTATCAGCAATATATTAATTGAATGGTAATGTTACAAATCGAGCGAGGAGGAAGATGAACTGCCCCAAAAAGATAGCGATACCTCGGCACTCTCTACAATCCACAAGAAGTCCCGCCAAATGATGAACTTCCACTCCACTGATCCCGGGAACACAAGAAAGCTCTGAAATAACTTGTGCCTGAGTCGAGGAATAAGAGAGGCCGCAGGCTGCTGAATCCCCTACAAGATCCACAACCGCTGCCGCTTCCAGACCAACCACACCAGCCAAGCCACACACAGATGCAAGGCTTGCTTCTGGAGGAGCGGCCACGCAGCAGGGTACGCATGGAGCAACATCTGCTGGCTAGTCAATCTTACCTGAAATAAAGCCCTGACCTAGTCCCAGGAAGCCTGCAGATGAGGGCATAAAACTAGGCAATGCTCCACAGTCTCACGGTGAAGGCCGCAACAAGGGCAAAGAGGGCTCACACCTGGCCTAAACCTACTCACAAGGGCGTTCACCCTGATACAACGGTGGACCACCTGCCACAACAGTACCCTAACCTTCGGTGGAGGAAGTGGACTCCAAGTCCACATCCAAACCCAGCGCCAACGAGAACTCGGAAGCTACAGAGACCACTTGCCTGAGGGGGGCAAAGTGTCATGAATAACCAGCACCCGATAGCAAGGCTGCACAAAACATGAGGCCACAACATCAGGATGGACCTTCCAAACCTGCACCACCACATCATCCTGAAGGACTATAGATATGTGCTGCGGAATACTCCTTGCCACCTGCTCCCAGATAGCCCGATCACTGCCCCGCAACCGAAAGCGGGCTCAGAAAAACTCCCAAGAGGCTAGTTGGCCCTCCCAATACCAATCCTCCAAGGTGCACACAGCAGCTCGCCTCCAACGGGCTTGCGTCCGAGCATGGACAGTGGCAGCCAAGGGCAAGTGCGTAGGGGGCAAAGGAACCCACAGGAAAGGAGAGGAGTGGTAATCCAGCTCGAAAAGCACGCGCACGTGATCCCAAACCCGCAACACCCCCCTGAGAAAAGGGGATGCATGTGGGAAAGGCCTGAGACCATACAACAGCGCCCAGGGCAACTCCACAGGAACAGATGGATTCCCAAACGCCACACAATGGTGAAGATATTGTAGAAGCAACATCGCACCAAGAGAGGACGCCCCCTCCTGCAGAATGCCCTAGATGAACTTGGAGACCAACACCTTCCTATGCAGAGCCAGATCCAAAATGGCCAACCCCCCATCCTCCCGGGGGCGGAGGCACTTCCACCAAGCCACCTTAACCACCGCTCCTTCATCGTCCCCGCCCCACATAAAATTCTGAACAACCCTGTCCAAAGCCTGCATCTTACCCTCGGGAGCAAGCATTGCAGATGCCATGTACACGTGCGTGGTGCAGAGCACTGACTTGCCAACAATGATCCTACCTGCCATGGACAGCTTGCTACCCTTCCACCAATTTAGGTGTTTCTATAGCCCCTGCAGAATCTCGCCCCACACCCTCCCCATAGAAATATTTCCTTCAAAGGGAATACACAACAGTGTTGTACACACATTACCAGGAAGCACCTTCCATGGGAAAAGAGCCAAGCAAGGTGGAGGCGGGGTCAACAGGGCCCATAATGCCGAGCATTTTCCCCAATTCAAAAGAATGCCCGAGGCCAAAGAGAAAGTATCCAACAAACCCTTCACATTCTGCAAATTCCTTTCCTAGCCACCAAGAAGAGGAAAGTGTCATCTGCAAAATGATTAATAATATGCTGACTACCGCCCTGCATCCGGAGCCCATCCACCACTCCCTCCTCCACTGCAGCCAAAAGCAACTGGGACAAAACCTCCGCCACAATAGTGCACAAAAACAAAGCTAGAGGGCACCCCTGACGCATGCCTCTGTCTATTGAGAAGAAGGCAGAGGGTTTACCCTGACACACCACCGTAGCCTGTGCGGATCTGTGCAGTTTCATGACTGTATATGTGAAGCGCGGCCCACACCCCAATGCCAACATCATAGCAAACAAAAACTCCCAACGGACACTGTCATAGGCTTTAGCAAAGTCAAGCTTCAGATACGCAATGCCTTGACCTGTTCTCCATGCCCAATAAAGACCCTCATAGGCTGCTGCAACATTATTCAATGTTCCTTCCAGGAACAAACCCGGACTGAACCTTACTGATAGAAGAAGTCAACACCGGCTTCAGCTTCTCTGCCACGGCTTTTGCAACAATCTTATACACTGAGGACAATAAGGAAATAGGCCTCCAGTCATTAATGGTAGAGGGCTGCTTAACCTTAGGTATCAGAGAAATGCATGCAGTATTCAAATTCTTATCCATATGAGGGGAACGCAACAACTCAAGATATACCTGATACACAGACTCCCCAATCCACTCCCAATAAGTTTGGAAGAACTCCACAGGGATGCCGCCCAACCCCGAGCACTTGTCCTTGGCCATGCACATACAGGCAGCCGCAAGATCTTCTCTCGAAAGCTCATGCTCCAAGTACTCCCGCTGGTGAGGCAGGATAGATGGCCTAACAGCTGCCCAAACAAGATTCTGCATTTCTTGCTCATAGGGGAGTGCGTGCTGCGCAAAGAATCCCGAGAAATGCGCATGCACATACCGCTACAAATCCGCAGGATCCTCCAACGTCCGGCCATCAGGCAAACTAAGGGATGCCATAGATGCCATATACTGCCACTACATGGCCGCCCTAAAGAAAACTAATGAACTCGTACCCCCCTAATTCAACCAAATAAGGTCCGCTTTCACACACGCCTCCCGAACCTTAACCTGCTCCAGAGCAATAATACACTGCAACACTGCATTCTCCCTAACACAATCAGAAGTGTGTGCCCGAATTCGATCCAACTCTTGATAGAGACCATGTAATTCCTGCCGCTGTTGTTGCACACGCTGCCTACCAAACTCCTTGGCAAAGCGCTTCATCCTAGCAAGAGCTGCCACCATACCCGCCATGCCACTCATAGATGAAAAAGTATCTAGCCACATATCTTGGCACTAAGCCGAGAAGTCCGCATCTCCCAGAAGCCGGGTGTTCAAACGAAACACCGTCCTAGAGGGCCGGGGGATAACAACTCTCAATTGGGCCGTGTGTCCCAAAATTTTCATCAAGAAAAAGAAAAGGAATGCATTCTATAACAAAATTTCCATATTGAAAACTATTTGATTCAAGCTTTATCTTCCGAACGCATTACTATCTATGGCACTTCTATTTATAAGATTTGTGTGATGACTTGAATCTTACTCTTTGTTAACCCCTATCTAAACATCTGATGCGCTTGTGAAGGTACTATTCTAAGATTTTTTTTTTTTTTGAGGGCTGAAGAATACCCCCCCCCCCCCTTCCCCCGACTGAAGAATCTGGCCGGGCCCCTTTCTTAATTATATGACCCTCCTCTTTAGAGGAATTCGGCCCCCTCCGATTGAAGAATCCAGCCCCCCTTCTGCTTATTTCACATGTAAGATGCGGTTTAATTCATCCATCGTGTGAAATGATGTTTGATTTAGGCCGGATAAACCAAACTAGCCTTTGTAACGACTGCAAAAAAGATCTGTATCTCACTACTTGCAATCGGTTATTTGATCTGGAGGGGATATTTAACACTGCATCTTGAAGATTTGTCCCTTTTTACTCTGCCATATTTGGATCCGAACAAGGAAAGAAACAGGTTGAATCTCCTTTGCTAAACTCCACCATTTTCGAAGCTTTTGGCCGGATAAATACAGGAAGGCGACATAGCCAACAAAAGTCTGATATCGGCCGGAATCATCTGTAGGGAGGGGAACGTTTGCTTCAAAAGGGAAAGCCGTCTGCTTCAAAAGGGGAGGACCGTCTGCTTCAGTCGAGCATCAGACCGGTTTCTTCATGGGGGTTGGGGGGGGGGGATAAGCCAAACTAACCCAGCACCAGAACTATAGAGGGCAGATTTCTATTGCCATAAAGCAGAGCTAGGTCTTGATCTGTGGGCTTTTTGGTCCATTCTGGCACCACATAGCCCAATCCAGCTTCATTATCGGGCTCGTCATGAAAGCGAATCCAAAAACCATTGCTTATGATATGTGGGCGCCAGATAGTAAGAAAATGCTCTTGAATCCGATCCCTGAAAAAATTAAACAGAGAATAGAATGAGCAATGACCCATTCTTCATAACAAAAAAAGCATCAAACTATGAAACTAAGATTGAAAATGTTTGACGATCAATCTAACCTTTTTCCCCAATGTATCCCTCTGGGATCCCTCTGCCTTGTTGCCCTTCTTGGTCGATAGCCCAATACTGCAAAGTGCCTCTATGTTGTTTTCCGAGAACCCCATTTCGTTGTTGAAAAATAAGAATGTCTCGGATGCTCCAGTTTCTGTTACATCCTGTTATCTGTGAAAATGATTTCCAGTGATGGAGGAACCCGTTTTGGATATGAGTTATACTCCACATTCTGCATCACAACAGCCAAAAGTAATTTTTTTGTTCAAGAAAAAACATTATGTAATAGGCTTAAGAAATGTAATAAGTTGAAGAAATCTATTCGCTACCTACAGAATTTATAACAGAAGATGAATGTCCTTTTCATACAAGCCTTGGCTGAGGTTTCTGAGGGAGGGCTGAAGAATACGGCCCCCCGGGACTGAAGAATCCAGCCTGACCCCTTTTTTAATTATCCGGCCCCCCTCTTTAGAGGAATTCGCCCCCCTTCGATTGAAGAATCCGCCCCCCTTCTGCTTATTTCACATGTAAGATGCAATTTAACTCATCCATCGTGCAAGATGTTGTTTGATTCAAGCCGGATAAGCCAAACTAGCCTTTGTAACGACTGCAGAAAAAATTTGTATCTCACTACTTGCAACGCGTTATTTGATCTGGAGGGGATATTTAACACAGCATCTTGAAGATTTGTCCCCTTTTACTCTGCCATATTTGGATCCGAACAAGGAAAGAAACAGGTTGAATCTCCTTTCCTAAGCTCCACCATTCTCATCCGAAGCTTTTGATCGGACAAACGCAGGAAGGCGACAGAGCCAAAAAAAGTCTGATATCGGCCGGAATCATCTGTAAGGAAGGGGTCGTTTGCTTCAAAAGGAGGAAAGTGTCAGAAGGTATTTTCCAAACCAAAAGCTGGGTGAATCTCACAATGAAAATGAGGTTCCATCATGCCATCTAAAAGACACGTTTCAATATGGGGGAAAGAGATGATCAACATTATAGATGCAACTGAATCCAGCATAGCAAAGCATACGGATATAAGGTACGATATATATACTCTTGGTGATATGTAATTGGTCGTCAGGTCCAAAGTAAAGGGTTGCTTCAAGTACCATCCATGGCAGAGGGA
>JAANSK020221860.1:0-14295 GCA_011763485.2 Isoetes engelmannii
ACATGCCATTTGCAGAATCCGCTTGAGCTCGCATCATCTTGGGATTGAGGTGGGAAGATGGGGTCACATCTTACCAAGAGATAAACGATACTGCAAGATATGTGACACAGGGCAAGTTGAAGATGAATATCATGTCTTACTTCATTGTAGTGCATATGAGAAATTAAGAGATACGTATAGGATACATTATGATGATCTCCCAATGCTTTTCACATTACAAGGCGACACCTTAGGTAAATATGTGATTGAACTCCTTAAAATTATGGATTCTTGCATGGAAACCCAGCATGCTATGGGTACATATAATATAAAAAATTGGAGTGAGAGTGATGAGCTAGATGAGGATTCTGTAACTCATCTATTGTTTTATGATGATATTTGAAGTATGATTGTCTAATAGGCCTTTGACGCATAGGTACCGGGAACCAAGTTCCGAACTTGGTTCCCGTTCTGTAACTAGTTCCCGAGGGTCGGGCGTTCTCGGAGCTTCTATGGAAGTTCCCATATGGCCTGTTACCGGGAACTAAGTTCCAGAACTAGTTCCCATTATTTGGGAACCCGGTTCCGGGTAAAAAAAGATTAGTTTCCAACAAATTTCGATGTTTTAGCACAACCATGTGCAAAAAATTCCACACACCTAGAGAGAGTCCCTTTGCTATGTTTCGTCCAACCACAAAATTGTGGTCGTGCATGACTGATGAGCACCGAGAAGGTCAGAAATGCAGCGTGCAGATTCTGGCCATCCTAGTAAGCTCAAAGAGACTACTGCCAAGCCAACCAAAAACCATTCGAGTAGTCGACACTGTAGAAGAAGAAAGAAACAAGTTGATCAAGCAAGCTATTTCTTATATTTTGTTTGAATATTTTTCCTCTTGCTTCTCTATTGCTCTTATATTTCTTTTTTGATGTTTGTTTCTATTGCTCTTTTGAGCAGACAAAAATTATCAAGTTATGTATTAGAACGTAAGAGATGTATAAATCGGAAAAAAAATTGTTTAAAGTTCTAATAGTATTGTTACAGAGTAGCTATACATGTATTTGCTTGCAACTCAGTCTCCTTAAAACATTTTTTTATTCTGAGTGTCCTACGATGTTCGTTAAGCAAATGGAACTCCAAATTTATTTTCAAAATTTAAAAATACGAATGTTGGCCATTCCCGTTCCCATCCGTTCCAGTTCCCGTTCCGGATTTTAGGCCAACGTTCCCAAAAAGTTCCCGTTCCGGGTAACTATGCTTTGAGGCCTCCCATGGACATATTAAACTTTCTTTCTTTCTCTCTCTCTCTCTCTCTCGTGTTGCCAGTTCTTCAGGTTGTCTTGTGCGTTAGAAAGTGTGTCCAGTAGCCTCTTCAACAACAAAGATTCTTCTACGATTCATTCATCAGGTATATCTAAATGAGTAGTGAATTTAAATAGAGTGGTAAACCTCATGCTAAATAGTGAGCAACATCATCCTGAGGCATGAATGTTTTTGCTTCACGTTTTTCCACAAGCATTTGCAAGGTTGAACTAAGGAATGCCACTAAACCTCTAAATGTATGACCTTGTAGTTGTATAATCCATCCTCGATATAAGAAGAAGTAATGGAAGGATACAATCGGAGCTTGAGAGTAGAATATAAAGTCAAGTATGAAATTGCCACTCAAAGACAACAAGAGATGCAACGAATCTAGAAGCAACTTCGGTAAGAAGGATGAGCTTTGCACCAAAAACAAGAGACAATAAGACCAGTTATTGCTAAGGAGGAGGAGGAGCAGCAGCAGCAACAACAGACCATTCAGAATGGACGACAACAAATTGATGGCCAAGGAAGAATTGATACAAGAAGTGATGGCACCCCCAATGCACCCCAAATGATGAGCATTCCTAGAAAAACTTACTTCAAACAAAAGAAAAAAATGTAAAGGAGACGAAGTTGTACTTTACTTGGAGAACCCCAACTTCGAGATATTCGATTGGGGGGCTAATGGGAAAGCGTATCCTCATTACCTTCTTGTCCTAGTTTTCTGACTTCGCCATCTAAACCAGGAGTGGAATCCGACAACCGTTCCCATTGCAGATAAGGGAAAATTTAAACTAAGGACGAGAATCAAGAAGTAGAATTGTTATGAATGCCATAGCTAGAAGACAAGGAAATTTCGAACTAAAGGATAAATCCATTTGCGAAACGAGGAATTTAGAAGTCCTCGAGGACTTCTAAAGAAAGGAGACATGCCCCACCCATGTCATCACAGATGGAAAATTGAGATACAACCAAGGGAGGCTCACCAATTCTACGTCTAACCTATATGCATGGACGGAGAGGGGGTCTTTTTGACCCATTTACGTACATATATGTTCTTAGGGGGTCTTTTTTTAGGTTTGGGCATTGGCCTAGGTAATTATTTTCGGAAGGGGCAAAATTGGTGTGACAGTCCTGGTACCTTGGCCATATTATTTATTAAGTATTGGGGTATTGTACCAATAATGTATACCTGGTATGTGTTAAGATTATACCAGGCTCATGACAAAAAGCATGAGCAATTTTTGGGCAGTTTTGATAGCCGAAATTTGGAGCTTCATATCTCGACAACAGAGATCCAATTTAGGTAATTTTTACTTTGATGGTTTTAAGTCAGCTTTCCGAATAGGATCTGATAAGGACGAAATTCGTCTGTATGGCCAAGTTATAGCAGAAAGAGTAAAGCTGATTCAGAATTGACTGCACCGGTATATATTTGTACAACTTGCTTCTTGGAGCTAGGAGCTAAAGGGAGGGCATACTTTAAGAACAATACAGTCGGAAGGTGTCAAAGCACCAGTCTTGAAATGGTTTTCAGGTGGGTGGTTAAGTCTTACACCAGGGGTTGCTCTTGAATTGCTCGAGTGATGTTCTTGGGTTGTATTGGAAGGCTTTTGGGGTTATGTTACTTGATATGTTTGTTCCTTGATTGAAGAATTGATGGTGCACAAGAAAATGAATCATGCTGGATGTTAGGATATAGAATAGATGCATCTTGGCCACATTGGATTGATACAAATCAAAATTACGGAAATCACATGACATAGTCATGTGGGATGCTGCTCCCTATGGGGAGAAGGGCTTTGGGAAACTTATGGGGGCTTCCAAGGATCTAGCTATGGCATAGAGCCATTGGGGGGCTAATAAAGGTATAATGTCAATGGGTTAAGTAACAAGAAATATAATAGTATAACTAGTGAATTCAACTGCTACACTAAGACAAGATATTGCATTCCTTATAGGGGGAATGATTCTATAGAACATTGTATGTGATGATTTGCCATGTAAAATGATAACTAGTGCATTGAGATTTCCTTATGGGAGGAAGTATTGAGACTTCTATGTGCCGCTATATGGTATATCTAAGCATGCTAAATCCATGTATGACATGGTCATGTAATCTCAGTTGCATCATGCTCTTGTTGACTATTAGACATCTGAATGTGGTAGCACATAAATGTGATTTTTTTCTATATGATATCATTTGTACTGTTGGCGTTTGTTCTTGGTATAAATACATGAAAACACGTGGGCTATGAATCTGGATTCTTGTTATTATGATGTTATGAGCTAGCACTGCTAAGGTTTGATAAACACAGTATGTAATTGCATGGTTATGCACATGGATATGCTAGTTCTGACTATGTCATAAATATGCTATGGTATCATGGAGATGATGATGATTATGACATGTGGGACATGTGCTGAGGATGCATGAGTGTCTATTCTCCGGGGCCGGGGTCCATTTGCAGTGGCTTGGGCTCGCGGTTGTTTCTTGTTCTTGACATCGGGCGTTGTCACCCCAGCGAGGGTGCTTCATCGCGCCACATGGCTTGGAAGTGGTCCTCTAGCGCTAGACGCAGGCTAGGAGGGTGTGTACACATGAGGCTTACCCCGCTTGTATTTGCTGCAGCTCCTGATCAGCCCGGGTGGCCTTCATAGACCGGAGTTGCACTACATGCTTATGGTTATCTCATGGTTTTCACAGTTATGTTATGGTTGTCTCATTATGATCTCATGGTTCTTATGATCTGGTTATAGAGGTCACTGATTTGGATGCATTTGTAATGCTTTGATATTACATTCTCATAATGCAATCTTGATCTCTCAGCTGAGCATATACTTGATGTGGAATACTAACAATATGTGGGTTTTGCACAGTGGGACTCTCTTGCAGTAAGTTATTCTATATAAGGATGGTCCTCATTGTTCTATGCATGATGCTTGTGTATGATATCCTGGGCATTTATTAGCGCCTCTAAACCCCCACTTAGTCTTTATGACTAACCCCACGAGTTCATGGTGTAAGCAAATTGACATGAGGCTTGAAGAATTGCTGTGCAGTTCAACCTCAACTGAAATATAAGCTTGGGAGATCTTTTTGAGTCTTTAGCAAGGCCTTGTTATTGTTTTCTCAACGTAAGCAGTGGATTCTTAGAGCATAAAGCATTGTCATTGTATATAGTATGATCTTATATCTTTGAGAGTTGGGCTCATATGTGTATTGGACATGGCTGGGAATAAAGATTCAATTCTTTACCCTAAGTCTGGCTTAAGAGTGTTGTTGCATTGCACTGTTCACTCATGTATACGAATTTGTTAGAGCCGTGCAAGCCTTGATGGGATCTCGAGTTACCTGGAGGGCTAACCCGGTAGGCCCGTCACAAGTTGCTGGCTTCGTAAAAATCCATATACGGAGGATTTTTTGCCACCCCTTGAATGCAGATGGCATACCCCCTATACATATAAGTGTATTCCCCTTGACGGAATGTCAATTTTGGAATTGGGTTTGCCACATGGCAAAGGCAACTTCCTTTTGCAGCGTAATGGGATGGGCCCTAATGGAAGTATAATTTCTAAGGGATCTTTGCTACATGTACGCAACAAGACCCCGTGTATAAGAACCATTCGAGCAACTGGAATCCAATGGCTAGCAACTTTAAAACCCAATTTAGAGTTTAATACTCATTAGAGTTGAAACAACTTTTGTTTTGAAATGCAAGGAGGACTTTTTTTTTAAATTACTACCAAATTACGCATGTTTTAAAGCATGTATAAATTCAAGTAATATCAACAAAGTCCATTTTAGATTTTATAAAGGCCAAAAGTCCAAAATACCCTTATGTTTTGCCAAAATTGTCAAAATGCCCCTGGTTTTAAGGGTATTTTTTAAGGAAGTGGCCGTAACTTTTTTTAGATGATTCAGATGGGAATGTGTCTTCAATGCATTGTAGAGGAGGATGAGATCTTTCCATCAAAGTTAGTTTCCAAAAACCAGGGGCATTTTGACAATTTTGGCAAAACATAAGGGTATTTTACAGTTCTCCTCTTGTATTAAAAATACCCTTGTGGGCTTCTACGTCATTTACGAGGATCAATGCAAGGCTCGGCAGTGGACTCGCCGCCTCGCACCAGCTCGCCCTTACAGAGCATAAAAGCCCACAAGGGCGTTTTATATAATACGTAAAACACATTCACATGAAATTAAGATGACCACGTGGCCAAATGCCATTGGATTTCGGGGCTAAAGTCAACAAACTGGTCTTTTACATCCTTTACCTTCGATCCTTTGTGTGTTGTGTTCACGATAAACCCTAACACATAGAACGGAGCCATCTCCAGAATGGGAAGTATACGACCCGACGGAGATGCTCCTCAAGAAACTGACCGCATATTGCCAGGTAGTCGTCGCCCAGATGGTACCATGCGAAAGCCGGTTAGAATCAGAGCAGGCTATGTTCCACAGGAGGAGGTTGCAATCTACCAATCGAAGGGTGCCCTGGTATGTTCTCATTCTGCTTTCTTTTCCTAAAAAAGTCGTTCTTTTTTACTATTGATGGCTATGAGTAAAAGGCCTGTAACCTCAGGTTTTGGTATTATAGAATTCTTTCTACGTCTTTTGGTGCAGTTCAGTCATGTTTTGGTATTATAGAATTTTTTCTACGTCTTTTGGTGCAGTTCAGAAAGGGTACGGCCCAAGCTCCTCCAGGTTGTGATTTCATAGATGATAAACCCAAGCCCAAATCAAAAGCTGCAAAGAAGAATGAAAAAAGAAAAGATAAGAAGCAACAGGTATGAGCATTAATTGTCTCTCTTTATATACTGGTATTTTGCAGAGAAAACAAAACAACTAGTCCGATGTGCCATTTTGTTTCAGATTGTTTCAGAGTGCTCCGTCTGTATTATGTTGTTCAGGCATTAAAGAAGGCTTTTCCAGATTCAGCTTCAACCCCTGATTTGGTTGAGAGTCAATGTGCCAAAGGTGTGGACCATGCTGAGGTTGCAGATCATACTAGAGCACTAGCTGGTCTAGAAGTATCTGAAGTTGGAGATACTAGCAAAGTAGCTATTAATAAAATTGATCTAGAAAAAAGGATCCGAGCAATTAGAAAAAAGGCATGTATCATATTTTTGCACTATGAAGAATGCCGCCGTAAATACTGACTCTGCTAAATTCTCCCATTTCAGATTCGATTGTTTGACGACAACGGAGCTCATGGGAGCAAAATCCTGGAGCCTTCTAAAGAAAAGAAATTAGAATTGTGGCAGCAAGAATTGAAAGATCTAGAGGCAAGCCTTGCTGAGCTTTCAAGTTGTGCTTAATTTGTTATTGCTTTTTATAGCAGCTTTGTCCATTGAATGGTGTTTGTAATGCTATTGTCCTACAAATAGTACTATCCTCAAACAGAGGCTGGTGTACGCTTAAAATTAAATGTATTACAAGAATCATAATTTGGAATTTACCATTGTGGCTTTCTAATGTTGTGTTTAATCAGGATACCTTATGTCAAAACATGGTACACACAAACGTAATAGAGGGTTTGGTATTGTACAATATTTGAGCTTACAAACAGTTATGACCTTTAGTAATTGCATCAAGGTTGTGATCGCAATATCGTTCTCGAATGTCCCAGATAGTGCCAGTGAAACACGATTCATGAAGTTCATTTTATCTGCAAGAAACATGGCATTACAAAATAATTGTTACAACACGAATATTACAGAGGGCAGGTTAATTCTGCCCTGTCAAAGCTTTCTGATGGTGAATTTACATGTACATCTGTGACATTGCTTTTTCAATCTTCCCAACACAAAGATGCAATCTGATGTAATTAATCACATCAAATGATTTTCCTTTGATTAATATGTGCCTGCTATAATGATGTGTGCCTAATATAATGATAGGATTGCATTTGGTAAACCAAACATTTTTTGGAAAAACTTTGAACATTTTAAGCATATCCAAAGACTTACCAATTGACAATTATGTGAATGGCAAGAAAAATGTTCCAGAATTGACACATGATAGTCAAATGTGGACCGCAATTGTTTGCAGGTAGCATGAATCCACTGATTTACTAAAGTGCTGGGTATATTCTTTCGTATATCTTTAGCTCCACTTTCAATAACTCGACAGATTTCTTCATTTATGACTTTCAAATTAGCCTTGGCAGTTTGATCTTCCTCCTGGTCAAGAAAAGCAAGGTGCTTATGTTTTAATTTTAAGTTAACTGCAAGAAAATGGTTATGATGGAAACTTTTCTTACTCGTTTTCTTGGAACCTCTGCACAAGTCGTGTGAATTTGGAATTGCCGTGTATTGGTTGGCTTAATCGCATTATTTCTTGTATGAATCCGCAGCTTCTTCCTTGGACTTTGACTCTCATCATAGGTGGGTTTACTATCAATAAGAATGTCAGTTGCTCCCTTCTGCTCAAGTACTATTGCATCCTCTTGGAGATCTGGCTCCTCCTCTATTTGAATGTCTGTTTTTGCACCTGTATGAGTTTTCATCTTCTTCCTTGGACTTTGGGTCTCCTCGTAAGTCGGCTTATCAATAATTCCTTTCTGCTCAAGTATTATTGCATGCTGTTGAAGCTCTGACTGCTGCTCCATTTGTGTATCTATTTTATCAACTGTCCCATTCAATTCGTGCTTGTTTTCTGCACTGTTAAGCCCCTTGTTGACTATTTTGTTCTCATCAGAAACGGTTCTAGGGCAGATCGTTTTTTCCTCATCAGAATTACCTTTATCCAACACCATTCTATCCAACAGATGCTTGCGTTCTGCAGGGGCTAGCATTTTCTTCTCATGAAAATCATCTCTGACCAATATTATTGTATCCAAATCATGCTTTACTTCTGCAGTTTCAAGCATTTTCTTCTCATCAGAAAAATCAATGTCTTTGGCCATTTCATTCGAGTCATGCTTGCTTTCTGCACTGCCAAGTTTTACATCAGTCATTTCCTCCTCTTCAGGACCAGGAACATCTTTGAGCAGTAGCCTATCCTCTGCTGAGGGTGGCAGAGAAACATTTCCTTCGTTCTCATTGATAAGCATTGTTGCATCCGCCAGTGGTCGGACCAGTTTTATTTTGCTTCTTGTAGGTCGAGGGATGTCTTTCTGTAATATTTAACCTTTGCTTCTTTGTGCTCTTTGTGTTGGTTATAAAATTTGAAAGAGGTTCATCATCCTCCAAGTTGCCCGTCTTATTAACATAGGACCTCTTCTTCTTGTTGGTTTGCAGAAAAGCAATTCTGCACTCAATATCATCCTCTGGTATGGATATTTGTGTGGTCTTAGAATCATAATTCTCCACACTTTCAGAACCATTACCTTCTGATGCAACTTTCAACTGGTTTTCTTCAAGGTTTCCTGAATGTGGTTGTGATGCTTTGGAAAGGCATTTTCTCTCGCTGTCATGTGCTACCCCCAGCGAATATCTAACACAACACCATTACGCGAGGAAAGTAGAATAAAAACATCAGCTGGAGATTGATTTAAGTCTATAAAAATTAACTCAAGAAACTTTATACTTGCTACAAGCTTAATATGGGAGATACTGAATTTAGTTCTTGGATACTGAACTGGATTTCTTCAAATATATATCTTGAGTTTAGCGATTATGATACTAGAGTCCATAAGAAGCTAAAACAGTAACTTCCATAACAGGTAATAATCATAAGATTAATACTACAGAAACATACCTAACATCGTCAGCACCATTCCAACCAAATGCATCTACCTGAGATATGTAAAAGCGTAGGGATTAGCATAAACTCTATTATCCTTTGTTAATCTTCGTTAATCAGTGTGAGTGGCAAAAGCAGATGACTGGAAGAACAGGAACAACAGACGTTTGTGTTTTAAAAATCGACAGATAATGTCCTTATGAGGCACTTCTATCTCAACTTGTGCGGCAAATAAAACAACATAGGAGATCTTTAATGAAAAGGCAAGGTGAGATGCACTCCTAACAGAATTTTAAAACAAGTGGAAACTAGATACATAATTAGTTTGTGGGTTTTTAGACTTAATACTTCAAAAAGAAAACTTAAACGACCTTCCTTTTTTCCTACCCAAAACGGAAGAAACAAAGGAAAAGGAAGAGAAAATTAGAAAGGAACCCCATACATTCTCGCTTTCTGAACTGATTTGAGCAGTTAGTGTCTGCAAAAGAAAATTGGTGTGAATTTGTCCATTCTACAGAAAAAATGCCAATCAACACAAGCAAAGCAGATTATGTTTGACAAGCTTGTACCAGCTTAGTGTTAAACCATGGTTGGTTACTCACCTTGCTCGTCGTCATTAGTAATGTTTCAGAGCTCGATTACTGCAGCGAAAGAAAAACCCACGAAGATTAAATAAAAACCGAAGCTCATAGCAAACAGTGGCTATTATGTGCAAGTTCTGTAAAGCTATTGCGAAAACTGGAGATTGCACTTTGGATATCACTGTACAAGATTCCGGGGGCCTAAAGCTATGAAAATATCTTGGTTGAGGCGTTGCTTAAATGAGCTAAGCTGCCGAAATGTAGAAAACAATAAACCGAGTACAGGCAAGAAAAAACAATGCCGGAAGATCTTGCTGATTCTACCTGTGAGGCGCAAATGCTGAGAAATACCATGTGATAACGGAGCCCGAGCTTCCCCTTTGTATGGAACTTCCTTTATGGTACAAATGAACACTAAACAGAAAATAAAATAACGCCCTGTACAAAATGCTTTGCTTCCATTTTTCGTTTTCGAGGTCTAATGCCTCCATAGAAATAGAATTGTAAGAAAAAACTTTGGCTTGTGCTTAACAAATCAGATGTGTAGTAAAAATGCAGCTAGAAGAAATAAGTAAGAGGGAATCTTCACCCCGAGAGAATTATGGCGAGGAATATCTGAGGCGGCGAACGAACAGTGGAGCCGCGAGTGGACCGCCGAGTCTGGCGACGTCGCCAAAGAATATTTCGAGCATAATTCTGAAGGGGTGAAAATTCCCTTGCGTAATACACATTTGGTTGAAATTACGTCCATTAAAAATCCACCACATGGCATCTAGAAGTCTTGGCTATGGCGGCAGAGCTTTTGCCGGCCACGGCTCTGCTCCAGGAAGACACTGCAATGCCGATTCAAGAAGACACTATAATGCAACTATCTTGTGCGAGGTTTCAGGGCATATCCGACACCTCTAGAGATTTTTAAGCATATTTGGAAAATTTGTGGCTCCATCAGAGCAGAACGAAGCCAAGTCTGCACCTCTGGGACATGAAAGCGCTGCCTTGCGATATTTTGCTTCAAGAGGCCTATTTTTCTCTCCTTTCTTGGTTCTTTGTGCCCTTGCTCATTCGTCCAGAGCAGAATCAAGCTTTGCGACGGAGCTTCTGCCGGCCATGGCTGTGACGGAGCATCTGGCTATGGCAAAAATTTGGAAGTTCTGGACTCGTTGGTCCAGAATAGAATGAAAGCTCTGCTAGAGCATCACACAAAAGGTAAGCCTCTACTAGATGGGGTCGGAAGAGTTGGGCAAAGAGTGCCACCGTAAGAACTCCTCGGCGGCGGCACTTTGCAGATGGCGGACAGAACTTTCTAGGATATAAAATTTGAGGAATAAACCAGTAATTTCAACCAAATGTGTATTACATTAGAAGAAATACCATCCAATTTTAATTCTGGTACTCTTTTTACATATGAACTTTGAAGAACTCAACACATATACCATTTCATTTAAGGGCTAGCAGCAATCTCATATCTAATCACTCATTCTCCACTCTAGATGCAAGGAATCTACAGAGAAGAATTCTCCTAAACCATGAACTTCAAAGCCTAATATCCCAAGTGGCAAGCCAATCCCAGCGAAAGTAGAGCATGGCTTGAGGCCACACTGCAGTAGCCTCTTAGGGTGAGTCATTACTTGATGTACATATAATGCTGAAGATCAAAGCTGCTATTGCCTCATAGTACCAAAATCCATCTTCATCGTATTTAAATCTGCAAATCATTCTATAATTCTATCACCATTGTATCACTTCCCTCCCTTTGCACTCCTCGTGTTATCACGGGCCCAGTATCAGCCACTTTTGGGATACCAAGCTCCATTATTAATCATTGGTCACATTTATATGTACTTCACATTTATATGGCATCTGTATACATACCCATGTTTTATACACCTAACTCTGTGTAAACCCATTTTAGGCCCCCTTTTAGGGCTTGCCCTAATTTTGCCCTCTTTTGCATCCTTGCTCTATAGCATCTTTGTTCCTTCAACCTTCTACTCAATCTACTTGTGATCAAACAACAAAATTGTCTTTTACTTTATCCAGATACTGCATGTCGTCGAATAAACCTATTTCCATTGAGGAATGATGGAGAAGAATAGAATATGAGGTTTTTCATATGAAATCTGTTGAACAAATAGCCCAATGATGGTAGCCCTATCAAAGAAATGCTTGACTAGACTATTAAATAAACAAAATTATTTAAAGCTTTATAGTTTTGAAACTCCTCCCTTTTATTAATGATATGTATGCAGAAGTAGGATATCATAAATGTATCGTAGACCAATGTAATGCTAGGGGAATGTTTTGATGTTCATGCTATAGGATACATCATACTAAAAAATTGCATGATTGTGGGAGGTGGGCATACCAATGGGCTGGGATCTCAACGACTTTCTTACCCTTCTAATGTCAATATAATTTAGGTCGCCTCTTTAAATATCTCTCTAAATTCTAAGTTTACCTCTAATGCCTCCTCTGCTTTTGTCGAAAGTAATTCTTTTGCACTTATTTCAGGAAGATCGATCCTTAAGGTAGATAATTAGCTAGCTGCTGGGCAATTTTACCAACTTCATTAGACGGAAGAGTGGTTGAACCTATTGCAAGTAGATTGTTTCTTTGGTTATTGCGATTGGCAATAAAATAAGGAAGAGAACGCTAATCATCCATGCTCCTCAAGTTTAAAGAACATTATCATTAAATAATATTCTTGTAAGTTGGTGATTCTTGTAATATTCTTCTAGCTAACTCTTACTTTTCTTGGAATAGATCATTCATTCCAAGTTTTTGCAGCAATTGCTCTCATTTAAAATGAAGTGCAATAAACGTATGATGTGTTTTGAGCTACATCTCCATGGACGATAAGAAATCTGTTCTATTTTAAATGAGAGTAGCTCAACTATTTATTCTGCATTAAAGTCATGTCTTTATAGTTGATAACATGAAACATACTGAACCTAATCTCAAAATTGAAATTAGAAGTTAAGATCCCCCTAAGATCATGTATTTGCAACAAGAAGAATTTTGTTGAAATATACTCCTCTGGTGTTGCTGGGAATGTACACCTAGCTGTGATATTAAGTCTCCAACCGTAGAAAATATTCTAAAAAAGGCTTTAACTGCTTCATTGAGACCAATAGTCTCTGATTTCTCTTTCTCGAATCTTATTTTTCCTTCTTGATTTGCAAAACAAGGGCAATTTGAAGTTCCCAAAGAACTTTTTTGAACAATCACTAAATCAACCTGATTTCTTGTATCCCCAGCTTACGTCTTCTATTTCTTCTCTTTGCATGTATCTAAGTTGTTCTAGTTAGCTTGGCGTCAATTTATTCCTTACTACTACTGGAACCTTCTCACAAGCTCCTTCACATACTTTTCAGTTTGATAAATCAATACATTGGCTTTGCTACATGCTTGGTTAGTAAGAACTTACCACGATAAGATCACGGCTAAAGAAAAAGCACTTATGCCTTATGAATCTCAGGCAGACCATTCTCAAAAAGTTTTTAAACCCGTGGATCATGAAGGGATTAACATTCGGGACCAAGCATCCGCTCTTTTTGCATTAGAGTAAGGTGCAAAACGTTCTCACGAGGAGGAGGAGGTAAAGCTGAGACTCAACCGAAACCAAAGTATAGAGTAGAAAGGGAGCGGTACAAAGAAGGTGGCTTTTGTTGGCCATTGTCTCGAGAATAGTTAAGCTCTTACGTTTTTAAGCCACTATTAAAGATCAAAAAGTTCATGCTCATTTTGACCCTGGTAGTGAGTTTGATATGGCGCCAGACAGGCGAGCGAAGGAATTGCAGACAAGGTGGATTTATCTTCGGCCTTTCGATCAACTATTACCTTGTGCCTTGATGGTTAAAGATTTGCATGACAAGAGAAAGGTATCTATAGTGTCTAGTATAATGTCAAAAAATAACAATACATAAAACACTATTGATATAAATTAAATCCCTGCCAAGGACCACTAGCATGCAACATAAAACACTATTGATATAAATTAAATCCCTGCCAGGGACCACTAGCATGCAACTCCTGCTAGAAAATGCTGAGCAAAAAAATGAGGAATTTGTTGCTATAGCGGTCTTAATTGAACTGATACGCAAGCTACATAGTCCTTTGGCAGTGGGAATAAATGAATTATACTAACCTCAAGCCACATACTTGTTTAAACTTTTCCCAAAGAGAAGCAGTACCTTTGCTATTAATATCCAAGCTACAGAGCCTTTGACCATGATGAATAAATGTATGGCAATTATCCTAATCTCAAGCCACATGTGTTTCAACTTTTTCTTGCCCTCGTTCAACTATCCATTTTTGAGAAACTCGAGAATAATCTTAAGCGTCCCTAACACAACATGAACGAGTCCTGTCCTTTCACACATTTGCCTCCCCCGTCAGATTAATCTTTGCATTTTTTGGCAAAAGCAAAATGGATTTGTAACAAAGAATAGCAAGGAATGGTCTTAAGGGAGCAAGTTTTAAAGGCATGATAGTTTTCAGAAACTGTCAGCCATCAACCAAATTGGGGAAGAGAATACTAGCCCACATGAACAAGCACCAGATTGCCAAGAGCAGTCAAGCAATCAGCATCAAGAGAATTTCTCTAGAAGAGGGTATTCTCAATCTGCAGTAACACCTAATCAGGCACTAAATTCTGATTGAGCAATTAACAACTAGCATCTTGGTGGAGCTTGATCAGAAGCTGGTTCCTGGGCCTTTCTTAATGGATGACAACTTTGATG
>JAANSK020221971.1:0-14294 GCA_011763485.2 Isoetes engelmannii
GTCAATTTGAAAAATGGCAAAATGACCAAAATAAATGCTATATTTGAAACACGTTTCTCATATTCTTTTCAAATAATATTGAGCTGGAAAATGTTTGCCTTGATCAATGCATATCAAATCAATTAATTAAGATTTGTTTCAAATTAATGACATCTCTTAACATGAATTTTGAGATGACTCCCTCTCAATGAATATGTATATGATTGGGTCTAAGGACTTGATATTACTAGAGAAATTTGAAGGCTTGTATTACAAGAGTAGTGGGTAAATCCCTATGGTCGAATGCCTATAAAGGTTGTTGAGAACAAGACTTCAAATAGTTAGGATGCGGCATGATTTATTGGAGTTGTTATTGATGATGCTCCCGCTACTCATGAGTCTTGCCATACCTAAAATAGAAGGTTTTCTGATCTGTGTATGGACAAAATAAGGGAGAGTATATATTGATGCATGGCAGAAGGGAAGAGCACAATGTGCCTTCAGAAGCTCATTCTTGCTAAACACTATTTTCGAATCTATCTTAGATCCATAAAAGGCAGTATGGCCAGGTCGAAGGGATCTAAAAGTGCCCCTGAGCCAAGCTGCGGACCTGGAGCAAAGCCTGTGACACAAAAACCAAGCAATGCTGCTAAGCTATTGGCGAAATGCTTGAATGGTCCTAAAACAGAGGCCAATGAAAAAAATAACTTGACTATTGGAGATGTTGGAGCATGTGTTACGCTGGGCAATCCAAAGGTACAATGCAAGATTCAACTTCTTGCATAGTTTGACCTGCTTGGTCTGATGTATAAGCAAGTCTCATGATGCTATTTTCTTGAGAGAAGTTATTTGGAGGTGCTTCTTGAAGTTGTGTGCAATTCCTTTGGCTAGACTCCCAAGAAGGTGTTCTCTTGGCCTTCGAATCACCAATTCCTGGGTTCACCAAGTTGCACGTGATTTGTTATATATTGGTGAGGTGCCTAATAGTTTGCGAGGTGCCTAGTTGCTTCTTCCTGTGCGATCTTGCAATCTTAACTTGATCTCCTCGATCTCATGGCTTGGACATCGTTGCATTCTAGGTGCTAGTCCCTTAAAGTGCCACTTGATGACGCTCTGCAATTTTGAACCTCATTTTGCATCTATAGAGCTCTTGGAAGTAGTCGGTTGCTAGTGCTTCTCTAGCTTCTGATCCTCAGACTTTGAGCATCAATACATGTGCATTTCCATGGTGAGTAAAGCGTCATGGGTCTTTTCTCTTATGACTATGTTGTTGAGGATGACAAATTCTTATATCTATGTAGCTTGTCTGATATGATTCAAAGAAATTGCAGCGCTTAAAGATCTTAAAACAATATTCAACATATGATCACAAGATATTCAGTAATCAAATAGTTAATATTTATCTCAACAACTGATATGGGCATACACCTTAACCACCCAATCGTGTCCACAGGGCTTTGGCAATTCTATAATCACTGGTTCTGGCTTAGGAATCAAGGAATGATCACCACTACCTCATAGTAATCTCCGATCAAGGTAATAACATCCAATTTAAGAAACTAAGATCAAACACAAGTTGTGTCCACGACGAAATCTCCTTGAGGAAATCGAGGACTTAGAAAGGAATAACTTCTGTAAGGAACAAACGATGGTGCTGGATGTCGGTACTCTGCCTGGTCGCTGTTGTCGGAAGAGACAAAAAAATAAATTGTTGATGTTCGATGTCTAATGCTAGTTGTTGCTCCTCTTATAAATAGTGAATGCCACCTTTTTTACCTATGACGCCCTTTTGCTTGTTAACAAGGCATTTTTCTAATTATAGAAGGCCTTTTTGACGTATCGCTGCTTTGTTCGATGTGATCCCCTTTTAATAGGTAGTAGTAAACACACCTTATAATAACAGGTTGTCTTTGTATTCAATGGTTTAATATTGATCCGCATAATATCCTAGGCCCCCTTATATATTGTTCTTTTGGGTGAACACCTGGGAATATTATTTACATAGATTTTGCCATTTTCTCTAGCCCCTCGCTGTGGACCACTCCCTTGTGCTTGCCCCCATATTAATCCTTCCCTTTGCCCTCGATTGTCCATTAACCCATTTTCCGTAGTCATTTCTTAGGAAGATGTATCCAAACCCATTGATCTTTTGCATAATCAACTTTCCTTCGTTTCCTCGCTAGCCTAGAAATCATTAATTCTTGGCTCTGTTGGACTCACATTTTTACTTCTTGTAGAATGTCTGTAAAATCACTTGATGCTTCATCCGAAGCTAACACTTCTCCTCCTAAATTTGTATTTGGAAATTCCAAAATATATCTATATACCACTTCAAACAGAATCCCCTGAGTAACCAAAGGAATAATATTATTGTAAGCAAACTCTAGAAGATTACTCTTCCCATTGATTTTGTCTTTTTGTGACATATGTTCGCAATATATCCTCAATGACACGGTTCACAACCTCAGTTTGCCCATCCATCTGGGGATGATAGGCTGTTACAAACTTTAAAACTGTACCTAAATTGTTCATAAGTCCTGACCAAAATCTGTTGCAACAATAGATCCCTATCCGTTATAATTAAGTCAGGCATTCCATGAATCCAGAATATCTCCTTCATGAAAAGCTTGCTTGCTTGAGGTGCAATCATGCTTTATTTGCATGGAAGAAAGTAAATCTGTTTAGACAACCTGCCTACAACTGTCCAGATCTAGTCATTCTTATGAATGGACTTTGGTAATCCTTGGATGAAATCCATAGTGATGCACTTCCAAGATTTCACAGGAATTGGCAAAGGTTGAATTCAACCTAATTCTATTTATTAGTTTGTTTATTTGCTTCAGAACTAGGTTACTTGCTATTCATATCAATGTCTCTTGAGTTGAAGAAGTTTTTGCCCTAGATCTACTCTTGTCCTTAAATAGTCTGGTTATTGACTTGCTCTTCTTTTGTCGAAGGTGCTTTGACTGCTATCCTTGTTGTTACATTGTTGAATGCTTCTATGTCGGGAATCGAGGTCCCTCCCATCAGAGATACACAACTTTTTCTATTGTAAATACTAGTAAAAGTACTTGACGAAGTTACCATCTTCTTTGAGTGAGTATGGACAATAACTCATTGATGTGGTACCCTTCGCCAATAGATCTCCATCCAACAACCGTGTCACAAGCATCATAATACATCACGACAATGTGAAATTATGGTTGTCGAGATGCTGCCTTCTCAATTAATTCACTATATGAATAAAATAACAAAGTCACAACATTATACAAGCAAGTAATTTATGAATAATGAGCCACATGGCCCTCCCCTTTATTTTTTAATCAATAATACAAGAATTCTTCATGTCACTTCACTAAACCATTCCTTTTGATAGTCCTTCATGCACCATGGCCTTTTTGGGCATACAAGAAATAATCAAAGTGCCATAGGGGGAATCTTTGTAAAATTGGAACAACCGTATGCCTCACCAATGAATGTCCAAAACATGACCCCAAGAAGTAACGAACCTAGCCAAACTTGTTGTGCTTTATCGCAACACATTCCTCCGAACTACATCATAAGTCCAAATCCATCTTAAGCAAACCTGCAAAACAAAAGAAACATACCTCACACGAGGACCCCTTTCTTGGCACAAGGGCTACGATATCCTTGGCACAAGGGCCACCACTCATCACATGAGGGCCACCACCCCAAGACGCAACACCATTAGTGCACGAGGGCCACCACCTTGACACAAAGACACTTCTACAAGGACCTACCAAAGTTGACACATGGACAATTGTAATAAGAGCACAAAAGAACATTCCCGAGCATGAGGGCCAACTTTTATTCCCTTAACCCAGTGGTGAGAGATTGTATTTGGATCCAGTATCTTCAAATTGGTTCTTATCATTAGTCTCATATTCTGGAGTAAGTGCATTGTGCTTCAGGCTCTTGTTCCTGTGGCTTCTTAGTGTGCTTACACAGTTAGATCATGTACATTCTTTAATGCTTATAGCTGATTATTAAACTCTTTGCTTTCATCCTTCAAAAAAAAAGGGGGGGGGGGTGGCGGCAAGCAAGGAGGTTAAGGACATGTGGGCTAGTCTTTCCACAGAAGCAAGAATGAATAAGGAAAGAGAAACTTACAAGAAGTATAAAAAGCAAAGAAACCTTCTAATTTTTAAAGATAAGCTTTGCATACCAGAAGTATCAGGAGTAAGAAAGTTCATCCTCCATGATACACATAATAGCCCAATAGCAGGCCATGCAGGAATTATGAAAACTTACATCAAGATAAGGAGTAGTTACCATTGGCCTGGCATTAAGAAGGACATCGCCAACTATATTCGACGATGTCAAGTGTGTCAGCAGACAAAGGCGGAACAACTTCAGATTTCAGGTTTGCTAGAACCTTTGGAAGTCCCAAACGGAAGGTTGTTGATATGGACTTCATCACAAGACTTCCTAGAACACAGAAAGGCTTCAACGCCTTAATGGTCGTGGTAGACAAGTTATCTAAATGACAGATTTTTTGCCATGTCGAATGACTGATACGGTGTTAGATACCGCATTGATGTTCACAAAAGAGATATTTAAGCTACATGTAGAGCAATAATATCTCTGTGATCTGAAGTTCATCAGTGCATTCTGGAAAGATTTCTTCGGAACGATTCAGATCAAGCTATAGATGAGCACATCACATCATTCTCAGACAGATGGGCAGATAGAGAGGACTAACCAAATTCTAGAGGATATGTTAAGGAGTTATGTTTGGAATTATCAATCCAAATGGGGGGACTATATACATCTAGTAGAGTTTGCGTACAATAGTACCAAACATGAGTCAACTAGAATGTCCTTATTTATGATTAATTATGGCTATCAATGCCTAACTCCTGATACTTGGCACAGTCCGGTGTCCATAATAGAAGTCTCTCAGAACCTCCTTGCGGATATGCAAGAGCTAGTTCAAGAGGTAAGAGGGTATCTCTTAGCAACTAGAAGCCGACATAAGAGCCTCGCCAACAAAATAGGTCGTTAAGGGAATTTCAAGAAAGCTTGGCTCAAGATTAAGGTAAAGAAAGTCAAGTTAAGAATAGACTCATGCAAGAAGCTTGCTCGAAGGTGGGCGGGACCTTTTACATAATCGAGAAGGTAGGAAGTTGAGCATATCGCTTAGTCAAGGTCAAGGTCATGGCCAAGTCCTTGTGTAGATCTAAATTATATGTCTACGCCTAAAGGTTGGGCCCATCCAACGACCCCCAAGTGCCTAAAGCCACATTACAATAATTTAAAACTTGGTTCTATACGTATGGTGTATACGTCACGTATATACTCCTGGAAATGGTGCTCCGTCAGAACTAAGCGGCCATGGCCGAGCATAGAGTACCATCACCTTTGAAGCGCGTCTTCCTCCGTTGTTCCCTCCAGGTGAGTCGCCACCCTAACCTTCATCTATGATCTATGCTGTTTCATTCTTAATTTCTCAACAAGCTTAGATCAGACACAATTCTCAAAACAGATGAAGGCATATGGTGATTGTGTCTCTAGCAAAGCGTCAGGAATTGAAAAAGGTTCATGTGAGAAGGAGTTTATGGCACTAAGAGCTTGTATGCAGGCGGTGGTATGTTTGTTTTCTGCCCTGATCAAAAGCAGGAACTTTAGGTCTTACTGTGTGCATGTCCAGGTCAAAAATAAGGGTTGAGTTAAGCTCGGAATTGCAAGCAGAAGACTGTAGTCTTAATGGGAGGGACAGGAACGATCTCCCATGTTTTCTTGCAATACCCTCCTGTCAGATGTGATATTCCAAAAGCTTTAGGTGTAACATACGATGATGCAAATAAGCTGTTAATAGTGCCCACTCCTTCTGAGGTAATTTACGTTATAAATGCAGACAAGCATTTACTCGATAATAGGATGTTTTACAGCTAACACTCTGGGGTGCCTTTTTGTTAGATATTTTCCTGGCCCATAACTTTGACATCGGCAAATCCAGATGTAACGCGCGTAAAGGAGGGGCCGTTTTTAGGTGTCAGATTTTCTTTGGATAGAAAAATTTTGGCAATACAAAGATCAGATACTGAAGTAGAATTTATTAATAAGGAAAGCTGTGCATCATTTAGGCAGTCTTGCAAAAACGGGATAGACCACATTCTTGGCATGTTCTGGACAGATTGTCCAACCTGCGATGTTGTGTTCATAACTACAAGGTAGCAATAAGTATGAAATATGCAATGGCACCTTATACATTTGCTACTCATTATCCTTACTGGTATCATTGTGTCCTTGCAAGCAGTGGATTAGAATTGTATTCTTTATACCTAGGACGAAATGGGTTGAAGTTTGTTGAGGCAAAACGCCTGGATATCTGCTGGTACATCTATACGCATGAGAGTCGATTAGCTCTTTTGGCTTCTGGGGTGCAGTGCAAGACGCTGTCAGGTTTTCAGGTGTGTAAGAAATGCACCCGTCTCAGGTGTTTTGTTCCTTTTCCGAGGCCTCTGTTTCTAGAGTGCCTTGATCATTAATTATACAATGGGGTAACATCTTTTCAGCTATCCTCAGTTTTCTGCAGGTGGCATTGTGCGTTTACCAAAATTTGAAGCGATAATGACAAAATCTGAGTTAAACAGGAGAAATGTCTTATCATCCGATGCTGTTCATATTGCTACCATGTATGAAATTTATTTTTGCATCTGCATGGAATGCATTTCGTTTTTTTTAAGTGGTTACATATGTTGTTTGTGAAATAGGATAATTATGACAAGCAGTAAATGCAGTAAGCAGATTATAATGCTAAATGGCATGAGTTTGGTAATCTGAGCAACCTAGTTGATGGAAATTGGTTAAGAAGATTCGAACTTCTATATTTGACATAATCTAGACCAGCTTCTTGGTCAAATAGTGTATGGTAAGGGTGGATTTTTAGGAAGTGCCTTTCAACTGGCAGAACCTATGATGGCAGGCCTAGTTTAGCAGCTGGTCTGAGAGCCAATGTTGAAATTATTTCATAGAATAGCGCATGAAAATGGATGGCAGGTAGTGAATGGATGGAGTGACCCTTGTGCATGTGTTACAAGGTAAGCCCATTTTTCTAATTTAACCAACAAAGCGTTATTTAAATGCCTAGACCATTGCTCAGCAATTTGTGTTATGTTCACCTGCTACTTGTATGGGCCTCCCATGCCTTTTAACAATTCTGTTCTGAGGCAAACTTTTATATTACTTCAATTGGTAAAAAGGATGTTTACCAGAGTCAGTGGGTTTAAGAAACAGCGAGTTTTATACCAGAATTTAATTGTTTTGGTTTTGCAATTAGGTATGGGAGGCTCTACTGTTTGCAACTGGATAGGGCTTCAATGCTCCTACATTTGTATAGGTTTTACCGTGATGCTGTTGTCCCACAGGTAACTCATACTGCATTGTTTGCCGCCTGTTTTTAGAATGGATGTTAGTTGTGCGTATTGTCAATGCAGCAGTACAAAAGATGCTTCAGTTTGATTGTGCTATACAGTCTCCAATTATCAGTAGCAGATATTTGCACATGGTTAATCTCATTTTTTAACGAAACACCTACAATTTGAAATAGCTGTTTGCTGCCTTGAGGAATGTTTCTTGTCAGAGCAACCATTGTACTTATGTGGCTGTGGGATGTCTTTCATAGTACTATTTACTAATTAATTTATTTATAACAGTAAAAGGATCTTCTTTCTCTTCTGGAAATTTATGTTAACATAAATATTGGGTCCCTGAAAACCCGCTAAGTTTTTATTGCTAGTTACAAAACTGTCTTCGGCCTAAAGACTTGGACAATATGTGGGTTCTCTGCTAGAGGTAGCTCCATATGCTTCAGAGTTTGAATGCGTAATATGCATGTATGCTAATATTTTGTGTTCACTACTATTCTCGTGGTGCATTCACCAGCCTTCACAAGATTTGTAATATTTTCTGTTTCTTTTCTAGGGGTCCCTACCAACATACGCACATAATGTTGCAGTCAGTATTGTAGATAATATACTCATAATACACCAGATCGACTCAAAGGTGGCCCTACTTTATGATATACTATCAGATTCAAAGGTACCTATATCAGCCCCACTTCCTCTTCAATTGAGGGGCCTTCCTTCAAGAACAGTGACTAATTCATCAAGCTCATCAAGTGAAGAAACTAGTGAACTGGAGGGGGCAGGAAAAGTCACCCTTTATGAAGATGGCTGGGTCTTTATAAATCCAGACGTTATATTGGATCATAGACATGGACTCCTCTGGAAATTAAACCTAGACCTTGAGGTATTCACCCAATCATATATTCAGGCATTTCATCAAATTGTGTACCTCATATGTCTGAATTTGTACAATTTTGCCTTTTCTCTCTGGTCATTAGACTTTAACATAAACCATGCTTCATTATTAGGCTGTAGCGGCAAGTTCTTCAGATGTTCCATCCCTTATTGCATTCCTTCAAAGGCGGAGGCAGGATGGAGCCAAGGTCAGTGACTGTTTTTTCATTTAGAGTTGCCACTGAAGGTTGTAATAGCCAGTTTTGGTTCTGGCAACCTTAATGAAAGTGTGCTACTCTTATTTCTAATTCTTAGTTTAGTTTAGGCGATATCCTCCATGGGTGCAGCTGGGGTTTTGAATGGCTCCAAAATGACAGGCCAGCAACTCAATGGCCTGGGAATCCGCAGAAAGCTGTTTTTGTATCATTTGGTTAAGATCTATTGCAGACTCTCCTTTGGATTGTGATGGTTATGTTTGTGACTTTTTACATTAGGCAAAGAAGTTATCTTTATCTGTGATGCGCTCTGCTGTCATAGAGAGGAGACCGCTGCGGACAATTGCAACTGCATTTGACATATTGACTGCGGCATATGCTCAATCCATACACTCAAGCAGTCCAACCTCCAAGCGGGGTCAAAATTCATATATTAGAGCACCATTTCATCCAGCATTCCCTGTGGGCTTTAGTACAACACCAGGGGTTCAGTCACCATTATTAGCAGATGTGGAGTGTGTTGGTGTAGGAAATGGGCCTTCAAATAGTTCATGTTCAACTTCTGATAAAGCTGTAGTGAAATTGGGCACGGGTACTTCAATAGATAATCCCAGATTAGATGGAACTATGGCCAAGTCTTTTCAGAAGGACAACGATTTGGATGTGGAAAGAAATGGATTGGTGCATTTGTCATCTTCTGAGAAGAATGACAGCACGGAACCATTGCCAGAACCAGGGTTGCAGGTTTCTAGGGGGTCTAGTCCTGTTGTGTCCCCCAAGGAAGTGTACGAAGAAGTATTTCTTGTTGTTGAGGAGCTAATGGCAGTAGATGCTCAGTTTCTGGTTGCTGTGATAGTTGAGTACATTCACAGGTAAGCTTAATGTAGTTGGAACCATATCTTTTTTGTTCTGAAGTTGGACTTAAATATCAACCACCTCGACTGTCGGGTACAGTTCAGCCGCTGAGAAGTTAAGGATTCCCCATGCTATCTATACTTTGATTGTACAGTTGCTTGCACGGGAGAAATGTTTTTCTCAACTGCAGCGCCTAATTGCTTCTAAGGTGAGACAAAGTGGCAAGAAAATAATGACAATTTCTGTTTAACTGAATAACTTAGAGAGATACGTTTTGCAGGTTCTTGAACCATCAAAGCAACTTGCGTTGCAGATATTAGAGGTGGGCAGGCAACATCCTCTCGTGCACCTTTCTGGAATGGACATGCTGCGTAAGGTTCGTGCTCATAATAACTACATTGCGTTTCTCCTACAAGATGGCCATCTTATAGAAGCCCTACGTTATATGCGTCAAAACAAGGTAATTGTTTGCTAATATTATAGATTAGTCTATGAGAACCAAGACTCTTTAAACTCGTGGCATGTGCAGGTTGAAATGCCTCCTTCAACATTCTTGGAAGCTGCAGTTGCCACCAATGACTTCCAAATGATGGCCAGTGTGCTGCGTTTTTGTCGAGATTTTTATGCCAACTTTGATCAGACATCAGATTACAGATTGTATTACTCCATACTTCAACGAAATTCTTCTTTGGCACAATAATGGTAATATTTGAATAAACACCTGTGTTTTGATCATGCGAGCCCGTCGCCCTAACATGCATTTCTTAGACCAATTTTTTTCAAACACACAACTGTGTTAAGGTTGACCATACGAGAGAGTATTTATGATGAATCGGTTATTTTTGTCTTTGATACAGACACAAGCCTTGTGTATGTGACACCAGCACTTCAAACACATACGAAACTCGTCACCCTGACATGCATTTCTTACACCAAAGTTTTTTTCTTTTTGTCTTTTGTCGACTATTTAAGGACTTCCAACTGTTTATAGATTGGATCATCATCTCATTATCCAACATGGATTGCCTCTAAACAATAAGATATACAAGACAGATTGTTGATTGTGAATTTGGTGTTAAAGGAAATTTTGTTATACTTTTCCAATTGTTTAAAGGCATGTGTTAGTTTCTCTAACATGCATGCCTAGAGGAGTATATTGTATTTGCAAGTTGCTATGTGTTTCCATTCTTGAAATTATCGAAAGAGATATGTGTTATTGTATTTGCAAGTTGATATCTGTGTTACGGCAAAACAGATTAGCAATGTGTCCATTAAGATTTCTTATGTTTGGCCCTACTTGTAATAGGAAACAGTTGTGAGCAATTGTCTTGTTGCAAAATAGATTGGCAGGCCATTGTTTGCCGTGAAACAGCGATCCTTACATCAAGAAAGAGAGGCTCCTACACATTAGATCCACATCATCTACACGGCAGCTACTCGCCCCATCAACAAGTTTATTACTTGTTTAAGCATTTGTTGAAACCATAAGAAGTAGAGCCCTCTCTTCCTTTATGTGTATGTTCACAGAGACAAAAGTTATTAGGTTGACATAGTTATCTTGGGGATATGAAAATAGGTAGTTACATGTTTCTTGTACTTTAGTGTATAGTCATTTTCTACTATCTCAAAAGATCTTTATGGAAAACTCTAAGCCTTTATGGCGGATCAAGGAGACCATGGCCTCCTAATGTTTAAACATCCATCCGTCGTCATTAATTGCAAGTTTGGATCTTTGGTTGTTGACATTGATTTACAGATTACACGTTTGCATCCTTAGCTACTGAGATGGTGGATCATAGATTAAGTTGAGGTTGTGGAATTATGGTGCTAATGTTCCTTCTTTCAGAGACAAATGGAGATTGCTATCCTCAGAAGAAGGCGCAGTATTTAGAGGTTGTGGTTAGCATGAAGGTGCTAAAAGAGCATCCCCATGTAAGCAATAGAAGCAACGTTTGACGATGTTGAGGTAAGTTTTTTTTCTTGTAGCATGTTCAGTAAGATGACAGCTACTGTACTCTTAAGGTGATGTGGGTAAGATTGGAAGATGATGTTGGTAGACTAAGTTGCCACACAAATTGATTGAGATGAGTTAGAGCTATGTTGGATCTGAGATTTGTTGGATCTATAATCGAACCATGAGGACATGGGCTAAATTTTAGAAGGGGAGACTGTAACAGTCCTGGCCACTTGATGGGCCATCATACATATTTATTTACTGCATACAATGTGGACCTCACATAATTTGCCTTTTATTGGAAAGAGTTTTTTCAAGGGCTTTTGTAAATGTGAGGAGCTTTTTGCACGAGGAGATCACCTGAAGCATGAAGCAGAGAAACATGAAGCAGAGAAAGAGATTGCGCCAGCTAGATGTTGGAGATTAGAGATGCGGCAATTTTCTTCTCCAAGTGGGGTTTCTGTGATTCTAGAGATTACATGTTGCTGCCATGGTTAAAACAGTTCATGCTTTGTGATGCACTGATGAGAACATGGAGATACAGAGGCAAACTGCTATATCCTCTTTGTTCAGAGTTATTTTGTAGCGAAGCTATAAGGATTGGAATTGGATGCTAGCAAATAGAATATGCTTCAAGAATTGTTTTAACAGATTGGTAGGTCGAAAAGAGGGAAGATTCTGTAGTTAAGAGCCAGATTCATAATCTAAATGGTGAGTTTGGATTGCTCAGACTGGGCTTGGATTCAAAGGGAAACAGGTCGAAATGGCAAGCCAGGGGCCGATTTGGAGATTAGTGGAGACGATTTGCCTCTAGGATGCTTCATTTAGAGGATTCAAACCTTTTGGGAACGCCGAATTTTGGACGTCATCTTCTGTTGTGAGTTTTTTTTTTTTTTTTTTTTTTCCTTTTCTGTTTTGTTGTTTGTGTTTAGTTTTGTTAATAGTTGCTTTTGTCAATTATTGATGTTAAAAGCAAGGAATAAAACTTAAGTAACCATGGATGTAATTAGGTTGCATCTCAGGTACAGATAAACGTAAGAATTTAGCTAACAGAAGGGATTCAAGCTTGAAGAGTTAAGCGAAATACTCACAAATAGTAAGAACGTGCATTGTTGTAAATGATTGGATTTATCAAACTAAGAAATTATGGAATATAAGATTAACAATTTTAAGGCTAAGAAGTTAGATGGAGCATGTGTTTATGACCAGTGTGAGAGGGGATAGAGGCAGTTACGGTCATGAGACCTTAGGGATTTTTAAGCCGGAAGTGCGGGATATTTGAGTTTTCACATAAGATGCACTAATAAATCCCTTAGCTAAGAAAAGGAGTGTTTATATGGAATATTAAAAACCTTAGCTAATCTTGTATTAATTAATATTGTAAGATGTGACCATATTGGGCCATGGCTTCTGGATAAAAACAGTTACGATGCTACATGAACGTAATTGGGCCAAAAGGACTACCAGAAGCTTATGGGAGCTTTTGGGATGGGGATATGGTATGGAGTATCATTAGTGCGGTAAGTGCTTAAGTTAATGGACGGTCTTGATATAATCATATAAACAGTCTTTTTATGTCAATTTCTAAGAAAATGCAGAGGTGTTGGATTTATATCAGTATGACAGATGGATTGTCATCATGGTCTTCATCAGTAAATTAACTACTTCAACATGGTATTAGTTGTATGGGTAACATCGAGAAAGGACATATGTAAATTATGGTAAGTCTCATGGCTAATGGATTGGATGAAAGATAATAGTGAATGATATTGCATCTATTCCTTATAGGGGGGTAGTCTTTTGGTGATAAGCTTTTGTTGAGGTGTATAAGCGTTGGATCTACACCGATCTTTGCGCAAGCTACTTCAACATTGCAACCATTACATCTAACACTATTAAATTAGATTCCCCCTAAAACCCCCTTTGGTTTGGGTGCATATTCACACGGGGGGTGACTTCGGGCAACGAGAGCTGTTGGATGGGCATATTCACGAGTTATGCCTTGATTTGGACCGTAGATAGCGATCCTCGTTTGTGGCGTATGCTCGTACAAGTTTTTTTATATTGTATATTGAGACTTGTGGAATATTATAAGATTTGAGGCAATGTACTAAATGATGGTTATTTCATACTGTTTTAGGGGTATAAAAGGGGCTCTCGCTGCCCTACGTCACCCCCCGTGTGAACATGCACCCAAACCAAAGGGGGGTTTTTAGGGGGAATTTAATTTAATAGTGTTAGATGTAATGGTTGTGTTAACTAAATTTTTTTTTGGCCCATTCTGGGCCTTGGGGATGGTATAGAGATGGATGAAGAAAGTACGCATCAGTAATATTGTTAGAGATATTGATATTTGTTTTTTGTAGGCAAGTGATATTGATATTTATAGATATATTGAAAACATTTTTCATAGATATATTTATTTAGGAACTTGAATTAACAAATAAAAGATAAAACAACATATAAAGTTTATATATGGTATTGCGAGATGGTGAGATGGTGTTGTCGCACAGAGGGTTAGCTTGTTTATTTGAACACATAAGTATCTGTATTGATCTATGTCCAATTGCAAGATGAGTGCATATCATTGATCCAACCATAATGATATCACGTCAATAGGATCTTTGCCATGTGCAACTGGTGGTTATGCTGATGAAATTATGGAATAGAGGTTTCGAGATATGACCTACAACAGAGAAAGAAGCCACTATTATAAATGAATGGAATTACTAGAATAACTCAATCAACTCCAATGAAGAAAAGAGTATAACGAATTTGAGAAAGATCAGGTAATATAGACATGCAATCCTTTCACACTGCAGAATCGTCGTAGTAAGAAAGGAAGGTTTTGATTTTAGATTATGCAGCCAAGCATTTTAGTTGACAAAAATTCTGTTGCAATATCTAGATAAATTCGTCTAGCAAAAGTTGAATTGCAAACTAATAATATTGAAAATGCAACAATAGTACCTTTGTGAGGATGTTTTCGCAACCATTAACAATCCATAGCAACGATCTTATGCTTTC
>JAANSK020222082.1:0-14294 GCA_011763485.2 Isoetes engelmannii
TCCTGTTGCACTTGGTTTCTTCATCCTGTATACTAGAGCCAGCAACAAACTCCAGAAAATCTGTTTTATTAGAACATTGCGTCTTGTTGCTATACTCTGTTTTAAGTCCTTCCTGGTAGAAGTTGCAGCTCTAATGCAGCATCAATTGCAGCATCTGCAACATGTGGTAGACTTGACTTTCTAAGCTTGTGGATGATATTTTCAAGGGGAACAATAGTTGATGTTTGCAGAACTGGTGCCGGCAATATTTGAGAATTAACAAGAGCCATTCTTTGCTCTCTGCATGCTACTGTAAGTACTTGAAGCAAACGACGCTGCAACAGGGAAAGAAGTGCAGGATTATGAATCAAAGATGAGGTCTCAAGTGCTTTTGTCAGCTCCGAAATGTTTGAAAGGATGGACTCCGCTGCCACTTTAGGAGCTGCCTTTACTGCTAGAACAAGACATTCCGAAGCCGATTCTGCGAGTCTAGGTTCATGGCTTCCGCAGAGCTCTAAGAACAAGCCAGCATTCCTTGCAAAATCTCCAATGTCTTCAATTAACATATTCTGATCAAAGCTATGTCCTCCCTTCAGACCATTGCTTGCAGCAATGAGATTACCATTTGTGGTACCTTTGTGTTTTCCAGCATTACGAATAAGAAAATATCTGCAGACTGTTAAGACAGGGTCTAAAAAATCTTCCATTCCCTTCGCATGAGCAAACTCCAGCAAAGTCATAAGTTTGTTCACTACATGAAGCTTTGAAAGGACCTTCGTTTCAACCTCTGGCGAACATACTACGAACAGACACAGTCTCACATTGTGCAAGTTTATGCTTGATAGATCTTCTTGGAGAAAGTCAAAAAACTGGGATACTAATTTCAGCTGCAGAATATCAGCAATTTCGATACACTTCAGATCCAGAAGCATTACAAGTAGTTTTTGTGCATACATTGGTATGGGATCCTCATCTTCAAGCAAGATTGGGTACAAGGGCAAGAAATGCTGTCTGATTATCAACTTCAGATGGTCCCTCTCTTTTCCCCAGATGCCAGATCTTTCTCCAGGATCGACCTTCAGATCTTCCAGATTTGAGGTCATATCATCCACAAAGACAATGAGAATATCACAGAAGACTTTAAGACACAAAAAACGAGTATCTCCACAACTGTTTTTCCTGTAAAGACTTGCTAGGCTTGGTAAGAGATGCGAGATGAATATGTCCACATATGTCAGAAGGGTGGTTGATTGCTGTGAAATTACTTCCAACATCCTAAGAACAGTTGACTGAAAATCTTCTTGACCCTAATAAAACACCCAGCCATGTGTTAGTTACATGGCCAAGTAATATGCAATATGCATCAGATAAAATACATCACAATAAAAATAAAGAGGATATGAATGAACCTGAAAGGTTGCCGTCTCTAAACGTGTCATAAAACTAGCAACCTGCTTCAGTACCTGTTCATTGACAATCCTATCCTTGAAAGGAATGCATTTTAGTAAAAGTAGAATTGTTGGTAACAGAGGCATAGAATTACGAGCTTGGCTTTTGCCAAACGGTGAGGCATTCTGAAAAGCTGATCCTGGGCGTTTCAGTTGTTGACCCACTTGTTGAATATCAAGGGAAATACCTTCCAGAATGACAGGCACAAGAGAAATTACAGTTTGAATGAGAGCCTCCAAACATTGTTGCACATAGGGATCCTTTTCTTTGGCCAACCGCTCTACCACAGGCAACAACTTGCCACTGCAAAGGGAATGCAACCACTTTCGATTAATCTTGCATAGCAAAGCAGCACAGACCAGAGATTTTCCTCGAAGCACTTCGGGACCTTGTTCTAACATGTTTACAATACTGGGCACAAGAGACTTCTCTTCCATCAAAGGAAGAAGATGCTTTTGCATATTGGTCATCACACTGCTTCCAACTAATGCCATGTTCAGGAGATTTAAGTATACCTGTTGTAATTTTATGCTTCCTTTTGACAAACCAGATATAAGTTTACTGAATGTCAACTTCTCTAGGACCAGTGGAATGCTTGAAGGATTAAAACGTACAAGCCGTACCAAACAAGAACCAGCAGTGGTCCTTAATGCTTCCTGCTTAGAAGGTGTCTTAAAAATATAACATAAGTCTTCAAGCACACCATGTGTTGTAAAACGCATCACCCACTCTCCTCCTTGGCATGCAATATTTTCAATAGCTTTCAAGGCATAGTGCTGTGTCGCATCATCTTCGCCCTTGTGCAACACAGAAGCAACCAATGAAATTGTCGTGCCAGAGACCTGTACACATTACAAATCTATGTATTAGAACAATACAATATAATACAAATAAAAGCAAAAAGCTTAAAGAAAGTTGTATACCTGCCAAACTGATGGTGACCTTGACTCTTTTGCTGAACTCTCATTACCAGCACTAGCAGCCCGTGCACTGTTTGAATTCTGAGTTGAAATATAAAACAGGAGTTCCCCAAGAGCTGCCATGGCTCCCCTCCGAACCTTCTCATGACTATCTCGTAATGTTTCTGTCAATACAGCCACTATTCCTGATCCAGCCAGCTCATCTTCAATTGTAGTTGCATGTCGAATTAGTAAACCTATAATTGTAGCAATTTGAATTCGCAAATTTGCGACCTTCGTAGTCCGTAATGTTTTAACCAGCAAGGGCATTAATGGTCCATTGATTATCAAATTGGACACATCTGTATTGTTACAAATACTTTCAATGTATCTGAAAGTATTTGATTTTGAGCTAGGACTAGCAGCACCAGCTATGTTGTTAATAATTCGTGCAAAAAAAACCTCAATTTGCTCTGGCTGAAGCTTTAGGATATCCAAACACGTTAAAGGATCAACACAAAGAACTTTGGAATCAAACATGGCATCTGGTGACTTTTCAACCTTCCTATTTGACATGATTGGTCTAACAGACACGTCAGATGGATGCCAAAGTGCTTGTGAAAGACTAACAGAAGTCTTGGATGAATCTTCAGATGGTGGTAAAGGAGTCTTCTTCCTTTCACCTACTATGCCACATGCACGCTGACCTTTCCTTGAAATGCCCACACCAGGTGGTGTAGCAGCTACTTCTAGTCTTAGAGATTCTATTTTCAATGTTTCATCTGGCTGTCTCTCCACAGCTGGCTCTTCCCGGTTTTTAGGACTACCATTGCCATGTATTTCATCGCTGTCAACATTTTCTGTCTCACCCACACATGAGACTTGCTCATTCTTTTCCTCAGGAGCAGAAGGCTCAGCAGAACCATCTTCGTCCTCAGGAGCCACATCATTTTCCCCACGTTCTGCAAAATCAAGCTCTTGATCATTGTTTTCCAAAGTGAAATCAGCATCATTCCCTGTACCCTTTGAAGAAGGCTGCCTATATGCCTCCCCTTCAGCCTCTCGTTGCAAGTTAGATTTAACAATTTTAGATAATCTGAGTAAATTTACTCCGATGTTTGCTTTGCAAGAAGCCTCCTTGAAGGGAACTGGTACAATTGTCCTTTTCGTAGTAGATGCTTTAGAGCTTACAGTGCTTTCTGTAGTGCGCTTATCAGTACTAATTTGTTGGTTTTCCACCTTAGGAACACGCTGTCCGTGAACATTTCCCTTCGCAACTTCCCCATTGATAACCCCATTTTGAAGACCACTCACTGCCTTTGGTTGTTTCTGCGAAGACTTTAAGAAGCTTGCAAATGCAGGCTGTGGGGGAAGGGGAAGCTGCTTCAACTTACTTCTCCAGAAACAATGATCTCGAAGTTCAGCCCATTGAATCCTTTCTGCTGGATCTTTTATTAAAAGATGCTTCACCAAGTCTTCAAATTCTTTACTTGGACTACCACATAGTGGAGCAGGTTCCTCATTCAATATGGAGTTAACCAGCTGTGTAAAGCTGCTTGAAACAAAAGGCGGCCTTCCAGCATAGCATTCATATATAACACAACCAAGAGCCCACAAATCAGAGCCAAATGAATGTACGCCGCCTTCTTGAAAAAGCTCTGGAGCCATGTAACATGGTGTACCTCTTTTAGCATGTGGAAGCTGGGTAAGAATAGACATCATCAGCAGATTTAACAAAACAGGTCCTAAAAAATAAATAATTCAGGCCGACTTGAACAGGTAGCAAAATTCTCTTGCATACCTGTTGGACAGAATTTTTTGAAATTTCGCTGAGCCGCCGTGCCAACCCAAAGTCACAAAGCTGCACCTCAGCCAGTCACAACATGAATACCATGACAAAGAGGTGAATAAACAATGACTAATTTAATATATAGGATCATGCAACGTATCCTAAACGTACAAAAAAGTGCACGGTATGGAAAGATTTCTCAACATATTCAATACTATCAATGGAATCCATTATGGATCCCCTTTCCAACAGGAGGCATGCATGTAGCACATTCGAGAAGAGCATAAATCATCATATCAGATACCATAGATGTCTTTCTGCAAGAGGCAGAAATATTTGTGTGAGAAAGAAATACCTTGAGACGTCCATTTTCATCCAACAAAATGTTTGATGGCTTCACGTCACAGTAAACGACCCCTTTAGAATGTAAAAATCTGCCATTAAAGAAGCCATGTCACTCCAGCTAAAACTAGCAAGAAAAAGCTTAAATATATTGTTCAACCCCCATACAGATGAAAAAACCTTAACAAATATATTGTTCATCCCCCACCCTGACCTAGCCTTAAAAAGTCTTTACACTAAAATCACAAATCACAATTCTCAACTGTAAAGCCTGAACCAGATCTCGAGCAAAATCATGAACAGATTCTTCTGGAAGCCTTGCATCCTGCAAAACAGTAATGTTCTGTTATGCTTCACCTATCTAGCAAAGAAGACAAACCTTGCAGATATGCATATTGTGAACACATCACCTGCTTGAGTAAAGTCAATAAGTCCCCTCCAACACAATACTCTAACACCAGCCACAGATGTGCAGATGTTTCATACCTACAAAGAATATGTAACATCTTACCACCTGATGATTTCTTAATTCTCAAACAAAGGAAAGAAATGCATTTGCGTACCAAGCATAGAACTTCAATACGTTTGGATGGTCAAGAGAGTGAAGAGTCCTCACCTGAAAGAAATAGCATGATGAAATAATGGTTGGATAATAAAGAGCAGTTATTTACAGCTAAAAGACTTAGACCAATGTCCATACTTCCAAACTAAGGTCTGGTTGAATGGCTTATATGTTGCTACTCCGAATAACAGAGGAAACACCAAAACTGAAACATCAAAACTAGAGGCTATAAAAGCAATGATTTGATGCCTTCGGAGATGTGCCAATATGTGAGTCCCAAATAAGAATCCAGATATTAACATCAAAAACTGATAAATTGAAATTTTGTTACAAACAACACAACCATATCGTGCTCGGTGTCAATAATACCACCTACAAGCAAGTGAGCTGGGAGTTACTCGAGTAAAAATTTCGACTATCCCATCACACACACGTTTAAAGCTCTAGGCTGGAAATATACAAGCTATACACACCTCTTGCAATACTTTGTTTTTTTGGCTTTTGTCCACACTTTTTATGGCATAGTACTCGATAGATTTCTTTCTTCTCCCCTTATACACCGTCTGCCAACAAAAGCAACCAAAAAGTAAGATTCTGACAAAAGACAATGCTATCCTGCAGATGCAAACCAGACACAATTTGTGTTAGTCGGGCGTATATAAATGGAAAGGCATCCATAAATTTTGTCCGTGCAAATGGTCTAAAGGGCTTGCATATAACAAGATGAGAGAAAACAAAAACAGCAGATTTCCGTTCATGTACTCACAGAATGTTTGCCCCGGCCAATTGCCTCGTATATATGGTATTGATTCATAAGAGAAATTCCAGATTTTAACAATCCAGGAAAAATGTGGCATCACCGCAGTACTCTGACACATGAACAAGTATATGCTTCCCCGTTCTTCTGAAGGCAAGAGAACAATATTTCGAGCTATATTTTGGTCAATGCCATAACCCAAAAGTGCATCAAAGAGAGAAGCGAAGTGGGTGCAAATACGACGAGTTTCCGCAACGCATTTGTCCTGAGAGCAATCCCTTCGATTTCTGCCGCGATGTTGAAGACATTTATGCTGACCAGATTAGATTTTGAGAACTGGATCAAAGCTGCGGCAGATCAAACGGAAGAGGGGATGGATTTTGGCGAGGCAGGGGCCCCTAGAAATCGAATAGTGTGGGAAGGCGGGATGGCAGATGGCCTTCATGCCCGTCATTTGACGGCCTATGAAAAAATTCGCCCTTCAACTTTTCGCATCAGTCAGTTGTGTGCATTTTTCAACGCACAATGTAATGGGTACACAAGTTGCACTATATATTTTGTAATAACCAACAGAGACCAGCTGATCTATCTATAGCTAAGGGGGGCTTCCCTTGGACCCGGTACCGGCAGGTTTTGTGGAGGTATGGTTCTTGGTTCGGGAAACTTTTTAAGCACAATCGGCACATTTCCTGCTGGATCTAGCCCGGCCTACAGACTACATACTCTCCACTCCTGCTAAAACTGCACTGTGACTTTTCAGATTTGGACGGTAGGTTACAAGGGTTCCCCGGTATTTCCCGAACCATGGTCTGGTTTTTGAAGGCCAGTTCCCATGATTGCTCAAGTTTGTAGCACTGGAGTCTGGAACCTCAAGAAAAAGTAATGCATCAGGATTACTTTGTGCTCATGTTTTGGACCTGATCTTGATCAACCTCTTAAATTTTGTTTTTGTGCATCAATCGGCTGAGATTTTGGAAGAAAAAACCTTGAGGTTTTCTAATTCATCGGAATGCAGAAACCCTGCTCGAGATCTTGAGGTCTAGAAACCTTGAGGTCTTCCGTTCATGGGAAACCCCCCTAAATCTTGTTTTGTGTAAATCTCGACCTTTCATCGAGGGAATAACCTAGCATATACTGGGAATCACGCAATCTGAGTCATTGGCTTTGAAGCTCTAATCTCAAAATATCAAACGTCTAAATATACTATGGAAATATAATCCCAATGCTAAAATACTGCATGGCTAGCCTTAGATTTGCCTACAAATCAGTTCTGTACACCAAATTGTCTAAATACCTAGTTGAAAGTGAGTATATTGTGCAAATGTAGGTTGCCAACAAAAGAATTTGTGACGAGTACTTTGTTTATCCAAGTCCAGAAGGGTACCACCGCAACATAAATAAAAAACAACGAAACAAAAAGAAAATAACAAAACCCATGCTTCTTACTGCAAATGATCCAACGATCATTCATACGGTCTCTTCGCAACAATTAATATATCCTTTGATGTCTAGTCATCACTGCTCTGACTCCTTATAGCCAACAAGTGATAATAGCTTGACTTGTTGTCTGCCTACAATTTCCATGATCCATAATCACTAACCATAAATCAACACATGTACGGATGCTATCAAGCAGTTTTGCTAGTTGGAAAGCAAATGCACTTAATCATTACACAATCCATCGATAAGAAACTCATTTCAATTATCCTAATGTCTAATTTATAAGATAGATGCATTGGCATTTCCAAGTTCTGGTTCATCCCCTCCAATACATAAGCATACACAGGAGAAGCAAGAGAAGGGGCCGAAGGTCTAGATACCCCTGAAGCCTCCGGCACCTCTTGATCATAATAATGAGTAATAATACTCTCAGATCTAGAGAATCGTAGGGCTACGGGAAGTTGAGAATTAGGACACAAAAGTGCAAGTAATAAATTTTGCCATGAAGAGATAGAAATCCAGAAACCTAAAGTCTTAGATGTTTTCGTCTTGGAAAGGAAGATGCTGTAACTCGTCATGTATTAGTGAAATTCTCTAACAACTTTCAAATACTTAAAAACATGTATGATCTGGAAAATAGATTCATGTAGATAAGTTTAGATCTTACTAAGGAGCAAATGGCTGATAAGAAACAGGAAAATTTCAAATTCAAGAAGGAGAAATGGGTTAAGGGAAAGGTGATTGATGAAGCATAGGAAGGAAGAGAGGCTCTCAATTTTACTAGTGTAAAACATAAACATACTTACTGTTGAAAAATTCAGAGCATGCAAGACATACTAAAGGAGACAGACATGATATGCTTCTTAAAAACTGAAGAACATGACATCTATGATTTACCTTAAATAAAGGGATTTGAAATTATCTTTTCCATAAGGAATCATAGATTTAGAGAAAGAGATATTGGAAATGGAGGGGTTCCATGTTATGTAAAACACTCGCACAGAGACTTAGAGTCATCAAGAGTGAGGAGCTTGATTTTCCATGACACGTATAATATATTGTCGGCCATGCATGATCTATGAAAACCTACAAAAAATTAGAAGTAGCTATCATTGGCCGGCCATGAAGAAGCATATAGCGCAATACATATGCAATGCCAGCAGACAAAGGCGAAACAACTCCGAATCCCAAGTTAGCTCGAACCATTAGGGATTCCCGATGCAAAGTGAGAGGTCATTACTATGAATTTTATAACCGAGCTTAGCCTTAGCTTGCATATTTTGGGAGTGTAATCACCTAAGTATTATTAGAATGCATTTAAGGGTAAGCATTTGTTCATGGGCGATAATGGGATCATCCCAATGTTCCTTATGCCATGGACAAATGCATATAGTCATGATCAAGGGTCATGGAGAGTTAAGCATATGATCATGGGCTATGATGGGATTATCTTTAATGTTCCCTATGCTATGATTGAGTGCGTGTAAACATGACCAAAGGTCACAGAGGGGGATAAGCATATGATCATGGGCGATGATGAGATCAACTTTAATGTTCCCTATGCTATGATTGAGTGTGTGTGGACACGACTGGAGGTCATGGAGGGGTAGGCATGTGATCATGGGCCATGATGGGATCATCTTCAGTGTTCCCTATGCCATGGTTTACAGCATGTAGGTAGGTAGGTGTAGTCTTAGGCTAAGTTCGACTCAAGTAGGTTAAATTGGTGGTGGTCCCCTTAAACCACGTAGTATATTCATAAAAAGAATTACTAATGTGTAAAACTTTTTTTTTTTATTGAAGGATGCCAGGCTATTCATCATCACATCATAAATACATTCTACTTCACTTTATTCTGCAAATCACTTGAAAGCCAATGCACTACCTAGGCGCGATCATTCCGATTCTATGCTAAGAGATGCTTTTACATGTGATAGTTCATTACATATGGCAGGTCTAAGGTCTCTACCACAGGACCGATTGAGCATACTTGAACCCATGACCTCGGGGCAAATGGAACTTTAAGGTCCCATTACTAGATTTAGATTGGTTGGATTTGAAACCGTGACCTCGGGGCAATGGAATTTTAAAGTTAAGGGCAATCCCGTCTGTGAGGGTACTGGGGCCTATCTGCCCAGAGGATAATACAGTTGTTGCAGGTAATGGATCCACTGCTCTGCAGTGATGTCTCCCTCGGGCTGTCGTATTTTCCTGAGCCTCTCTGCAAAAGCTCATGGGGTGACGCTCTAGGAGGCATAACATTTGGTGCTGACGCTCTGTAAAATTTACGTGGCCTTCTTGTTCTTGCGGAATCTGTGGTATTGAGAGACAACCTGGGGGCGCTCGATGGGGTTAGTGACGCGGTGGAGTTGGCGCTTCAACTCGCGACACTCGTCATCAAGCCAGCGATTTCGGGGAAAAGTGGAGGTCTTGGCTTGCCTGTGCGGGCGTCCTCTCCTGAAGCATGTGTCAGCCACCGCCTTGAGGACGTGGGTCAAGCGGGCAGCCTGCTGCTGCAATGTGGGAAGCTGCAGTATCTCCGGCAGGCCCTGGTCGATTGATCAAGCGTAGATTTTTGCTCGGTCATAATCTAGGCACAGCTGGGGTATCCGAGACGTCGAGCGCATGGTCGTGTGGGTTACCTGTAAATCCACGCTCAGGAGAAGGGGCTGGTAGTCGGAGTCCACTTCCTCATCTCTGGATGATGTACCGACGTCGAGCTACACGAGGAAGTGTAAGTGCCACTCCTCCATGAGTGCATAGTCGACCACACTTTGACTGCCTCCCTGGTTCTCCTGCCGGCAAGTGTATCGGACTCATGAGAAGGCCATTATAATCATGGAAAATATTCTTGAAGATAAAAGGCAATCTATATGGTTTATCGATCCATGGCAATTAGGTTGCAGCAATGCGAAATAGGTATGAACGAAATGGTTGGCAATGGAGAAAGAAGGTTGCATAGGTGATAACTAGTTTTTTTTTCTCTAAAGCCTAGCCTAAGGTTACAAATGCAAGAAAGAAAGGCATCTCTAACTATTATTGAACCTAAAGGTACAAATAATTATAAGGCAGTCTACAGTGGCTGCTGTCAAACAAGGCAGGATCAAGGCCATGGCCTACAGGTTGGAACCAGGAGCTGCAGGCTAACCAAGCCGGAATAGGCCTGCGACCCAAACAGGGTCTAATCAGGGTCTCCGACCACACAGGATCGGAATAGGTGGATATAGCATAAACCATAGGTTTATTTGTGATTCAGGCAAGCAATCCTTATTAGGTTTTAGCCTAGGTTTCACCATAAATCATAGTTTCAACGAACTGGAGGTCGGAATCTGTAATGGGCCCATGGTAGACCGCTTGAGTATTCGATCCTTGAATGTGCTTGTGGGGCATTCCCAAGACACCGGCATAAATGGGTAGAAGCGACTACTCAGAAACATCTAAACGATATTGCCCAGTTGGTTAAGGGCATGTCGGTTAGGAATGTTACAATTGGTATCAGAGCAGGGCTCGAGTTCGAGTCTCCATGGGGGCATGTATGGCTTGGATATCGTTGGACGGTATGGTATTGGACACCATGTGATGGTGTGGTCTATGGTCTTGTGATGCTCGAGGACGAGCATAATTCTAGTGGGAGAGATTGTAACAGACCCATGGGAGACTGCTCGAGTAGATCTTGGTGTGGCATTGATACCACCTTAAGAGAGTGGGATGGTAGATCTTGGTGTGGCGTTTCCTGATACCACCTTAAGAGAGTGGGATGGTTTTTCCATAAACATCTGGATGTTTTGGGCAGTTGGTTAGGCCGGGGTGGTTAAGGAACTGTGACGCTCCCCGGCTCCATACGGTGCTCCCATCGTATAGATACGAGAAATCCCCCTTCTCAGTAGCTCACTACCGAGTCGGGCCCTCCGTCTACCCCGGGCTACTCAGGAGATTAAGCATCCGAAGGAGACACGGAGGTGTCATTGGCCTCCCATTCCTTCGCTAGGATATCCTAGATAGCGAAAGCATACATACATATTAGCACAAGCACAAATATCAATATGCCACCTCAAGGGGTGGCCCCTCCATCATCCAAATAATCACCATACATGAGAATACATCAAAATATACTGAAATAAAGGCTCTACCCTGGGTTCAGAGGGGTCGACTGACAACCAATGGCTCGGAGTACAACAGACAGAGTTATGACAATGGCTTTGGCTGGCATAAGAACATTGGCTAGGGTAGTCCACACCATCCGCCCCTCTTGTGCATACTTTGCAGATAGGCTTATTCACGCTATAATGTGGTTGTAGCCTGTCGGAGATGCAAATCTCATGGAGTCACCCTATGAGACCTACTCCGGGTTGCATCTCCCCGGTCCGATGAGGTAGGGAAAGATAAGTCATTCCCATGAGTATGATGGTTCCATGTGTGGCTAGAGAATGTGACCCCCATTAGGCGAACCACACCCGTACTCGACTTAACCCCCCAAAATCCATAGGTCGAGATCACTCGCACCTATGAGCTCAATAATCATCCTCAGATGCATTCCTGACCCAGGGGTGTCAAACCCATACCCGGCCTACACACAGTGACCGACTATAAGCCTAGCACACTAAAACATTCACCAACCTCAGTCTATGCACAGGCCGCAATTACTGGGATTTAAGGGGGTCTAATCTAGGAACATATGCTACAATCCTAAAGGCTAATTCAGGCCTCTCAGGAGGAGAGGGATCAAGCCAAGGAGCTACCTTAACTTATTGAATAGATGATATACATGTCTTTTTGTGTATTCAACGGCAAAGGAAAAACTTGTAGACTGATTATGCTATTCTTGAATTGCTCACAAAACTTATCTTTGTGCTAGAAAAATATTTCAATAGAAGAGAAGAGAAGAGAAGAGAAGAGAAGAGAAGAGAAGAGAAGAGAAGAGAAGAGAATAGAATAGAATGTATTTTATCGTCCATGGAGGCCAATTGGCCTATGGGACCCAAACAAAGAGAAAACAACAAGCGCATTACGGCAAGGAATAAACATGACATATTGTACAACAAGATGCCATCATGACCCAGAAGGGCAAAGCCGAGTTCGCTCGTCCATGACTTTCTGAAGATATGATCCAAGAGACCCCATTGAGTTGGTGCTCAACAGAAGATACAACGCCTGGTTAGGCACTACCAATTGAGGATACTGCATCCTAATATGTTCATACGAGGGATAGGCTTGCAGAGCATGATGCTCGTCCTCAATGGCCCCTTGATGGCAGCACTGGCAAGTCTGCCCATGCCCATCGTCCCTTTTCAATACGGAGGCGATGCATAAATCAGGCCAAATGAATTGAAGATTAAGATTTACATATAAATGAAGCCTTTGGTGTATGCTGTTATGTGATGCTTATTCACGATCAAGCATAAAAAACAGCCCGGAAGCACTGAATTTATTGGAGGGTATTCAGATTAAAATTAAGAAAATCGAGTAATTGGCCGATTTGTTGGTGTTAACAATTCCTTCGCGTTACATACATCAGGTTCGCTTTTGGAGGCCTAATCTCTGGTCATTACTGAAATTTACAACAGGAACTCTTCTAGATTAAGTTGCATAGATAGGAGCCAAAAAAAAGAAAAAAAAAAAAAAAAAAAACGTAAAAAAGGAGCATATTAGTTGCAGGGGCAGTCATACGTGGTGGGATTTTTGTGGGTCTAGGCTCTGGAGTAGTGCCTGCGAAGAAATGGGTATAGAGGCCCATCTGTGGCCTCCTTCTGTAGTAGCAGGTGTGAAAGGAGTGCAGGGGTCTGCGTGGTGGGTATGGACATCCCTCCAACCTCCAGGAAAAAAAAACAAAAAAAGGAGCATATTATCATAGTACAATGCTTCAAACGAAAAACGAAAGAGTTGATCCTTTCCAATCGCACGGGGTAAACAAAAAACGTAGAGCATCATAATGCAAAAACAGGTCTCTCTTGGCTCAGAGATGGGGATAGGTGCTCCAAAGCTTTTTTTAGGGCAGCTCGCTTGAAGCGCCAGAGCACTGCCTTGACTTCTCTTCAATGTGACAATGGTAACGTCATCTCTACCCCAGAGCAGGTGAAGCAATTCCTTTCATCACACTTCAGCTCTTTCTTTGCAAAGAAGACTCTTCCCTTTGACGCTGAGGCGCAGGACATTGTACTATCAAAAGTTTCTCCCATCATCTCTCCACATCAGAGACAACAGCTTGAAGCTCTTCTCACATTGCAGGAGTTTGAAAAAGCTGTCTTCCTCATGGTGTCTGACAAGTGCCCAGGAATGGATGGTATCCCAGTGGAGTTCTTCAAGGTCTCCTGGGACTGGTCGTCTGAATTGCTCTAGCAGGCATATGAGCATTTGCTGCAGTCGCATCAGTTAGATAAGATCTCAAACACTGGCCTTATTGCTTTGGTTCCGAAAGTCAAGGAGCCTAGGTCGATTTCAGACTGGCGGCCTATCACTTTGCTCTCAGTGATTTACAAGATTATAGCAAAGGCATATGCAGAAAGATTGAAGTTGATTTTGGAGGAAACTATTAGTCAGGAACAGTCGGGTTTTCTCTCTAGGAGACATATTCTTGACAATGTTGCGACGACATATAAGGGCATGTACTGGGCTAGGCGCACAGGACAACAGATTGTGTATTTGAAACTTGACTTTGCTAAAGCATATGACAGTGTCTCTTGGAGCTTCCTCTTGCGTATCATGCGCAAGCTTGGCTTCGGCCCCTTGTTTTGTGAAACGGTGTGGAAGCTTTTGAGGTCAGCTAAGGCGGCAGTACTGCACCAGAGGGAACCTTCTAACATTTTCCCTATCGGGAGGGGTATTAGGCAAGGGTGCCCTCTGGCACCGTTCCTAGTTACTATTGTGGCAGAGGGCCTCTCGCAGCTTCTCCGTTCTGCTCTAGATGACTCTGTTGTGCAGGGGTTGTGTATGGCCGATGGTTCGCAGATTGTGTGTAATCAGTTTGCAGATGACACCTTCCTGCTTTTGGAGGCCTCTGAAGCCAATCTTGATAGAAGTAAGCAACTGCTAGAAACCATCATTCAAATAAATTGGGATTATGTCTGGTCCCAAATCGCG
>JAANSK020222193.1:0-60693 GCA_011763485.2 Isoetes engelmannii
CGGTCGATGCCGCCGAGTCGTGGCCCCAACTCCCCGATCATGCCGGCCCGCGTCGGCTCCAGCAGGCCGGCGGCATGCTTTTCTTTCGCTCGATCGATCAGGTCCTGAAAGGGTTTGGTCAATAGGGATGGCTGGAACCCCGAGCTGGTTCCTTCAGTACCGGGCTGCGCCAGGTTGAGCCGGGACTTCCGGGCGGGCTTGTGCATGCCCGAGAGGATGTCGTCGATCTGAAGGGTTTCAGGAGCGTGTTGCGGGTTCGCCATGGTTGCTGAGGCTCGGTGACTGCCGTTGCTGAACGGTTCCGCAGGTTTACGGGGTAAACCCACTATATCCCGCATTGCGTTGTTCGTTAGTATACCGACAACAAGCATAGATCACTGCGGTAAAGCACCGGCATTGCGCGCCCAGATCGCTAAGGGAAACCTAAAGAAATCAAAGATTTCCATTGCCGGTTCTTCGGTAGATTGTTTGAAACGGTTGGGAAACCATGAAAAAGAAGGCACTCGTCGATCGAGCGGTAAAGCCACCCCCTGTAAGCGATGAAGTTGAAGATGGGCAGATGTTCGCCGTCAGCCATGTCAGTCTGACAACGGTATTCGAGCGTCCTGAGGCCGATACGCCGGTCTTCGTGCCAGCGATCTCAGTTGGTGGTGGGGCTACCGGCAAGGCGCCGGCCGGCGATCATTTGGTCGCCTATTTTGGCTTTCGATCGACCCGGCGCCATGTCGGCAAGCTCACGCAATCAGCCAAGGATCGCGGAAGCTACCTCGAGATCGTCCAGATCAAGGTGGACGTCCAGCAGTTTCTCGACGGCGGCACCATCCATCTGAAGGACATCCATAAGACCCGCCTGCTGTATGTCGGCGACGCCTCGGTTGACCTCCTAAACCTGATGTTGAGTGTAGTCCTTGCGTCGGAAGCGAATGGTGGCGGCTCCGGCCGACGTCTGCAGAGCATCCAGGTACCGACGTTTCTTGCCAATAACCCCAATTTTCTCGACGTTCTGCGAAAGCATCCTGCTTTTTCACATATTACGGTCTGGGTGCTTCCGGGACCGGAAAGACTTTCCTGCGCTTACATTTTCCCCGGCGCGGAGATTGTCGATGCGCGCATCCTTCGGACGGCGTCATGCCCCGTTTTGCTTCCTGAGTGGTTGGCGCCAGACACGCGGACGGTAAGGGCTCCGCCTCTGCCCAAAAAGCCGGTCGCTGTGAGCAAGGTCACTCGCGCACGGGGAGGCGTGATCGAGGGCTAGTCGTCGAAGAATCGAAGCATGTCGGCTGCGATCGCCAACAAGGCGAAGAACCCGACTGCGATGACGCCGAACCTGTTGAAAGATGTCTGCGCTCGGTCTGACATCTTTGATCGTGCGGCCACTTCGTACGTGATCCTTGCCAGGTGCCCGCCGTCCATCGGCAGCAAGGGAATCAGGTTCATCACCCCAATGCTGACCGACATCCAGGCAATAACGGTGAGAAACGTGCCGATACCCAAGTTCAAACTGGTATGGGCAGCTTCGGCGATGCCCAGAGGGCCAGAGACGTTGTCCTTGAAAGAAGCACTACCGGTGAACAGTCCAAACAGGACTTTCACGTTCAAGCCTATGAGGACGAACGTATCGGTTACCGATTTCGTGAGGGCTTCGCCAAGGCCGTACTGAACTTTGGTGAAGAACGCTTTGTTGATTTCGTGATACCGCTTCAACCCCTCCTCGCTGCGCCATATTGCATCGACGCGTTGCACCTGGAGCCCCATTCGGGTTGCAAAATGGGAAGCGGATTCCTCTTGGAGCGCCGTGTAGCTGCGCGTATGGATGTCGGCTGGGTCTCGCCGGTATACCCCATCATTGAGGTTGACAGTAAGGTTCAGGATCCGGGTTTCGCGGGCAACTGTCAGACGAACAGCCCTGGACTGCGCGGCGTTGATCCTACGGACGAGGTCGCGATAGCCGTCAACCGCCTTGCCATTCATCGATAGGATGCGGTCGCCCGGCAAGAGGCCCGCCCGTTCGGCGTTGCCACCGGGGTGAACGATGTCAACGGTGGCCGACTGGAAGGCCAGGTATTCCTTTGGCGCAAACGCCGAAAGCCCGATCGCCTGGACGATCTGGGATGGCTCGCGCGGTAGTGAATCGAAATAGATGCGGGCGGGTATCAACTTGTTGCTGGTCGTCGAGACGGTGAGGTCGACCCAGTCAGCGTCGATATTCATCGCTGCGTCAATCATCTTGACGTACATCTCCCGGTATGTCCGGACCTGGGACCCATTGATGCTCCTGATGTAGTCGCCATTGCGAATGCCCGCGAGGTACGCCGGCGAATTCATTGGTGGTTCGCCGACCACGGGTTGGAGTTCAGTGATTCCGACCATCTTTGCCGCGGCGAAGATCCCGATGGCGAGCAGAAAGCTGAAAAGTGGCCCCCCGAAGAAAATCATGGCTTCCTTGGAAGGTGTGGTTCGGGCCAGGTCCTGCGAAGCGAGACCAACGGGCGCTCCCTTGTCTTTCGACGAAAAGGGCAGAACCGATCCGCCAACCGGCCAGGTCGCCAAGATCCATTCGGTGCCAGAACGGGATTTGTACGTGAAAAGGGGCTTGCCGAATCCGACCGTGAACTTGAGCACTCGAATCCCGAACAGTCGACAAAACGCGTAGTGGCCCAGTTCGTGTGCGACCACGACCACACAGATCAGAAGGGCAAACGCCACCGAAAACTCGACGAGCTTGATGATCAAGTAAAGGTAGTTCGCAAAAAACTGGTCCATCGGTGACCTCCGGATAACGCTCAGGCCTGTGCCGGCATTGAACCGGCGATCAGCAATGCCAAATTCCAGCTGCCATGAATTGCAACCAGCAATGGCAATCGAATCCCACGATCTGACATTGCGCCGAGAGCAAGGCTGGCGAAGAAGATCCCAAGCAGTTCGGGCGTCGGGTGAGAACTACCTGCGGCGTGGCAACCCACAAAAATGACGCTGGTAACGAAGTTGGGGGCGAAGGAAGGAGCCGGCCGTTCAACGTCCGGCCGCTCGATATGAAGATCACAGAGCTTGTGAATTAGCGGCTGCAAGAAGCCGCGGAAGAGGAACTCTTCGGCGAACGGCGCCGTCAGGCAGACGATCAGCACCGTTTCGAGTGTGGGGTTCTCGGAGGGCTCAATGGGCCGAGGAATCACAAAAGGGAAGCAGAGGCCTATGACGGTGATCAGAATCACAAGTGCGGCACTGGGCACTTCGGCTTTACGTGACCAGGAAATCAAGCGGCCAGCGGATCGAGTGAGGGCGACCATCGTGAAGTATCCTAGTCTGACTACTCAGGGAATAGTACCCCAAGCCGGTATGCGCAGCTAAATCGAAAAGCAAAGGTCTCCGTGCGATGCAAGCGCCCTTTCTCGCAGCACGGGCCATACCTGAACGGCTATTCAGGAAATGATCACGTGTCAGTATTGCCGGGCATTTAATCTTGCGGCAATAGAAATTTGTGACGGAGGTCACAGACACGCCTGTCCATTGTAGTGGCGACATACAGACGCGCATAAAGAATCGACAAGCGGCAGATCGATGCTACGAACGTGGTCGCATCGAAGCAGGGCGTTACAATGTTGGGGCCCCCTGATGTGGAAAAACCATGAAGGTCGAACCCATTGCTACCGTTGAGCCACTGACAACGTCGAAGTCGCGACGGGTGCCGACAAAGGGAGTACCGCAGACTCCCCGAATCACCATGGACCACCTGCTCACTGCGATGACGGAACTCGAACGTCGCGGGGATGAGTGCAGCCATCGGCAGCTCAGGAAGATCATGACCAGCGGGAGCATGAGCACCATCTTCAAGATGCTGGGTGAGCTCAATCAGCAGTACAGGGCCGGTATCAATCGCTTTTTCAACCTCACGTGGAAGGGCTGCGTGATGGATCGCCTGACACGACATGTCTGGCAGGTATATCCGGCCGGATCTGCGCAAATCGTTGTGCCGGCAGACGTTGAATTGACCTTCGTAGTACCGGAGGTCATCGACGTGTACGAAATCCTTCGTCGCGCGCCAGGCGCTCAAAGCATGGGTATGGCCCCGGACGGCTTTGTGATCGCTGATCGGTGTCTCATTGAGACCGCAACGACGGTGTCTGGTCAGATTGGGGGGCCGACGCTTAAAGTGAACCCGAAGACTGGCGAGGTCCTCAAGTCGATCCCGAAGGGTTACATCGTTGAGACCTTCCTTGTGGTCAAAGACCTGAAGAAAGTGAAAGCGAAACGGGCCGCGTGAGGCGCATCTGTCGAGCGCAGGGACGGGTCGGCATCAAGAATGACGTGACAGTCCGTGATCTGAGTTGAATGGTCGAACCCGGATATGGCGCCCATTCGGACTGAGATCCAAGGACAGGTTGAGCAAAGGATCGGCCGGAACCTGCTGAGAAATCAGCTGGTCGAGCTGCGGTTGAAGGCCCTTCTACCGCTGCGGGAGGTCGATGTCAGTGAAGCCGGTCTTGCTGCTCTGAAGGCGCGGTCTCAGAAGCTGCAGAACAGAACACTTGGCCAGCTGGTTGCGGACTACCTCGGACCGGAAGATCCTGCGAAGCCCAGCGAGCGGGCGCGGCGAATCGATGCCTTTGTCGCGAACCGGAACTGGTTGGCGCACCACCTGCTCGCGTCACATGCCAACCTGCAGACGGATGCCGATTGTCAGGCCTGTATCGAGCGGCTTGACACGGATTACGCCGCTGCCGGCCTCGTGGCCGCCGAGATCGGGATGGTCTCGCGGGTCAACATGAAGATGGTCAACGCGTTTCTCGAAGCCTGGGAATCTGCAGGGGCCGACCTTGCCGACGGCACGGCACTCGCAGCCGCGATGAAGCGGCACCTCCAGGACGAATCGGTGATCGATGTGGCGGTGGTGTTCCCGCCGGATACCGTCGAGAACATCCTCGCGGCCGTGATGCGCAGGTTGAACCGGGAGCACCACGATGCGTCGGGCTGGACCCGCTTCTCGGACGCCGGCCTTGTCGCCAGACGCGAAGCGCCGGATCTGCCCAAGAAGGGCCTGCTGGGCATCGCGCGCCAGCTTGAAGGGTTCGACTTCGAACAACGGCCGCCCGGCAATCCGAACGGCAGCTGGGTGTTCAGGGTGAAGCGCTAGCCCGGGCGGTGCCTCATGTCGCGCTTCGGCGTCTGGCCGTCGGGCAGATAGACCGGTCGGGCCGGCTTCTTCGCTTGTGGGTCCCGGAGCTCGGATCGAACGACCCGGACATCAGGCGGCGCCTGAATCCCGATCCGGACCTGACCGCCCTTGATGGCGACGACCTGAACCTCGATGTCGGACGCGATCCTGATCGTCTCGCCGACGCAACGCGTGAGTAACAGCATGGTCCACCTCCGTGTGAGCTGAGCATTCAGATGCGCCGACGTCGGCGGAATACCGCCATGATGGCCGCAGCAAGACTGAGCATGCTGAACGAACCACCGCCGGACGCGGACGGCGCGCCGCCGGTGGTCCCGCCGGACGTTCCGCCAGTGGCCGGCACGGCAGCAACGCTGACCGTGCCGGTGGACATGGCCTCACCCCCGTCGCCAGTGCAGGTCAGCGTGAAGTTGCGATTCACGGCGCCGCCGCCGGCCGGGTTCGGATTGGTGACCGTTACCGATGTGGATCCGGAGGTCGCGCGATTGCCGGTCCAGGTGCCGCTGGCGATGCAGCTCGAGGCGTTGGTGCTGCTCCAGCTAATGGAGATCGACGCGTTGTTCGCGGCGGTGGCCGGGACGGTCAGGCTGACCGTCGGCACCGGCGCCACAGGCAATGGGGCATCGCGCCCGTCCAACACCTGATCCGGGAAGAACGCGTTGTAGGTGCGTGACCAAGCGGAGCCGAAGCGATCGCCATTCGCCGAATCGGCTCCACCCGTTCCACGATTGGTGATGCCGATCAGCCGCTGATTCTGGTCGACCATCGCGGAGCCTGAAGAACCGCCGTCGATCCTTCCGATCCCGATGTTCTCGATGTCGATCTTGGACGTGTTGGCACGCGTTCCGAGTTCAGGTAGCGGGTACTCGGGCGCAGTCGGGTCGGTGCCCGTCTGCTCGTGGGTGATGCCGGCGCTGCGGGCAGCATCCGGATTTGGATTGTTGAACAGGTACGGCAGGCCGCCCCGCGGCCTGGTCATGAACTGCTGGTTCAGGGAGTTGGCATGGTGAACGATCTGGATGATCTCGGGAATGACGTCAGTCGCGTCGTAGCCGAGCATGTAGGCGTTCGCAGAACGTGGCGGCGGTGCGTCGAGCTCGATGAGCCACGTGTCCTGCCACTCTGAGATGTGACGGGCGCCAGTGCTGGTGACGCCTGATAGCGCGCCAACAGCGCTTGTGTCAGATGTGTCGCAAGGGGTGATTGCCGCCCAGGTGAACTGAAGTCGCGGCGCGTCCGCAGGGCCGGTATTGGCGACCGGATTGGCCTGGCAGTGCTTCGCGGTCAAGATCAGGAGGCGGCCTGCGGCATTGTTGACGAGCGTTCCTGTGCACACCGATGCACCAGGGTTGACGATCGCAACCGTCGCCCGCGACTGTAGGCTGTTCGTCGCCGAGGCATAGCACGCAAAATTCTGCCGCGAGCCGAAGTTGGCGGGATAGCCCGAGAAATTCTGGGCGTATGCGGAGTGGTGCAGTCCTATGCCTGCAAGCGTAGCTATAAAGGCAAACCAAATACGCATTGAAGCAATCCTCGTCCTTGGGCTGCCGTCAGAATATCACCGAGACTTCACGCGGCCTACGGGATAGATGGGTGTTTGTCAATGCATGCCAGACAAGGCAGACTAGCATTGACCGACTTGCACAACACCGAGGCACAGATGATCCCATCAATGATGAGCAGGGTAATCCGCGCTTGGATCTATTGGCTTCCCCTGGCCGTTTTCGCACAAGACGATCGAAGCCCAGTCCTTCTCACGCCACAAACGGGCGGAACGCTGACATCCAGGGGGGTTCCAGATTCGACGCTAACGCCAAGCCTGTCGAGGATCGTCCGCAATGACCCCCCACCACCGCCAGTGGTAACGCCGACGTTTACGCAGATCGCGGCTGAAAATGACACGCAGGTTGCGTCGATCATACTGCCCGACAGCATGACCGAACTGACGGTCCAGCTGATAAACACGATCCCGCCTATCTGGGAAGGCGACATCTCGAACTTCGGGCAACAATCGTCTGCGGTCTACCAGCGATATGTCGATGTCGTCGTAGGGACATCTTCAGTGAATACCTACCTGTTGTCATCGGTCGGGCTCGGGGCTTTTTGGGGTCGTACTCCTGGTAAGAGCTGCGGCTTCCACGACTGCGATCGCGGTTACGTCACGAACCTGTTCAGCCCCGTTGGAGATCCCGCGCAACCCACGGCGTATCCGCAGCTCAACCCCGCGACAACAGATTCGTTGACGCTTTACGGGCTTCCGGCGTTCGCCGAACTGAGAATGCGAACGGTACTGGTGGCGGCAACGGCAGGTGGGGCTGCATACGGAAACGGTACAGCCGCGGCGCAGAACGGCGGTTCATTAAACATCGTCGACAACCGGTATGCCTCGGAAGTGCAGGTGCGAAACCGGCCTGCATGGCGGATCGACTACCGAGCCACCGGAAAGCCTGGAGCATTGCCTGCAGGGAGCAATCGTTGCGCGGCGCGGAGCATCTCGTACGGTGAGCCGCCAACGCCCGCCACTCCGCAATGCATGGTTTCGCTTCCTGCAGGCAACGTGGGCGATGTTTTCGCGAGGGACGAACTGCAGAACGATCGCGTGGTCTGCAATTATGAGTACGTTTGCGCCGTGAATTACACGGTTCCAGGATCGCCAGCCGCCTGGTCGACACGACGGGAACGGCAGTTCATCACGCCAATCGATACCCGCTGAGGGTCACAAAAAGCTTACGGGCGCCTGATGCCCAAGCCTGACACAGCTTCGACAGGCGGAATTGTCCCGTCATCATTGCCGACTTTGGGACGTTGATAGTTCGACTGCCCATTGCGCCAGATGTAACGCGAGGAATCTTCCGAAAGAATCGGGGTGCCACCCGCCGGCGCTACCAGTTCAAGTTGCCCACCCGTATGCTCCCGGCTGGTCTCCGCAGGACGGCACGTTCGCGATCCACTTGGTCCGGCAGCCACGCACAGAGGATCAGCCGGGGCACCCGCTTCAACTGTGGTAACGCAGGCACACAGCGTCAGAAGTGCAGACAGCCAAGCTGGCGCGTTCATGCTGAGCCGCACTGCAGGATGACCTGGACGAAACCGAATCCCGGTGCCGGCTTCTGCTGACCGTCTTCCGTCAGGACAAACATCTCGAGATCCCAAGAAGCGCCACGGTCAACGGCAAAAGTACGAACCTGGGCAACAGGTTTTGCGTCTGTTCCCTGAGCGAAACTGGCCGGTGTAACGTGAATTCGTGGGGTCAATCCGGCGCCGCAGGTTGGCTTCGGGACCAGGGTGTCGTTGAACGGATCAACCTCGATGATGCCGGCGTCCGACAGATAAGACTCGAGTCGGCGGCCGGACGCCTGGTCTACGAACTGGCGGGCCTGCAGAGTTCCGCCGACAAGTGCATTCCGGTTTACTTGCAGATCGTTGTTGGCCACGACGCGGGAAGCCTGGACGGTAAGAACGCCGTTGAGGTCGTTGATGATGCGGGTGTTCGCATCCTCGGTGAGCCCGGTGAAGTGAAAGTCGATCGAGGGGGTGCCGGTACCGGCCGTGGTGTTGGTTCCGCCGAGCTCGATGTTGCCGGTGGGGCCGACAATGTCGAGTCGGGAACTGCCCCAGTTCAGGCCTCCGTTCGCGACGATGTTGCCGGTGTTGGTCAGTGTGCCGGCGTTGGTGATACCGCCCGTCCCGACAGATGCTGTGCGGGTGAAGATCGTGTTGGCCGTGGTGATGTTGTTGCCATTCATGTTGACGTTGCTGTCGACATTAAGCGACGTTCCCGTTGGCGCGGAGATCCGTGCTGCATTGTTGAGCTGGTTGCCGTTGACGTCGATGTTCGCTTCCATGCGGTTAAGCTCGGGCCGGCCAGGAATCACAACACGGTGCAGCACCCCATTGAGGGCCGGCACTGCGGACGGCAAAGGAAAGGTCGATGTGACAACGGTGCCGGCGATCGTCGCCGTGTGCAGCTTGCTGGCCAGCAGCTGGGCTTGGGCCGCGGTTGGGGCATTGACCGACACTTCAAAGCGGTTCGGGGTTGGGCAGCGAACAGCGAGAGTGGCGCCGCCGAACCCGGTATTGATGTTGCCGACGTAATAGTCGGTCAGGAACAGGATCGACTCAGGATTCGAGTTGTTCAGTGCATCAGCGCAAGGTGTCACCGCGAGTGCGTCGTCTCCTGGCCACGAGCCCTGCTGCTGTCGGAATGCCTGGGCCGCTTCCCCAACGGTGAACATCTGCCGTGCAACCAAATCCTGAATCTGACCCTGAACCGATCGGATCTGCGACGGAATGGCGGCAACGGAGATCAGGGCGGCGATTGCGATCGCGATCTGAACCTCGAGAAGCGAAAACCCGGCGTGAGCTCGTGGCTTTCCCGTATAGCCAGACTGGCGATTCGCAGGACTGTTCGACTTGTGCATAACGGGCTCCACCATAAACAGATATTCATCAACCTCAATCGTAGCGCGGCGAGCGATTACGAGCGACGACGGTAACTGCGCGCGAACGCTCGCAACGATCACGGCGAGACGTTGAGGTTCGACTTGCTGACCTGGCCGCGCAGCGCGCCAAGCTCGCTGTTTGCCTGGTCGCCCTGTCGTGCCGTGAAATCGACCGCCATCATCGAGGCGATCTGCTCTATCGCCACCATGGTCCGGTACTGAACGCGCATTTGAACGGCTTGCTGGGTCAAAGACTCAATCAACAGCGCTTTTTCATTCATGCCTTTCAGCTCGTCGAGCCACCGTTCGGACCTGTCCGGATCCATCGATGAGTCGAAGTAGGGCATGTTGGCCCGCGTGTTCAGCCACTCGGCTTCAGAAACCGCGCCCTCGGGCGACAAGGGGTTGTACCGCGGATTGACCTTGGCCCACAGGCGTCGAACGATCTGGGCCTGACTGCGCTGGGTCGCGGTTGGTTCATCCGGTGCGGACATTGTGGCCGTTCGATCAAGAAGAACGGCTTGACCTATCGCGATGCGTGCGTTGTACATCTCGCGAAGGTCTTCGTACAGCTTGCCCTGTTCTGTGGCGGCCGCCGGACCTTCGAGGACAGGAATCGGGTTGGGGTTCGTCAGTGTGAGGACAGTGTCCCGCGCCTCTTCGGCCTCCATTTTTCCAAGGCTGAGTTTCGTGTCTTCCTTGGGAACCATCAGCTCTTCAGGCTTCCAGCCTGTGGCGGGCCGGCGGCGAATGCCACCCGACGAACCTGCGCGCCTCGACCGCGGCGCAGCGTTGTACTCCTTGCGCTTGGCCATGTTCTCGGCGCGTTTGACCGTGCTGTACTCGCGGGACACCTGCGCCCCCCGCGATGCGGTCTGCTGCTTGCAGGTTGTCAGCGGAATCGAGGTTCGCTGGATGGACGTTCCCCCTGACGTAGTCATCTCCTCCTCGATGACATCGAAGTCGCGGGACGCATCGACGAAGATGCTCGCCATGGTGCTCTGACGAATCATGTTGTCGAAACCCTGAAGAAGTGCATCAAGGGTCTGGCGATCGCCTTCAGCGGTCAGAGTTTGTGCCAGCACTTCACCCATTGCGCCGGACTTGATGGATCCCTGAACCTGGCTCGACATGAGGCTGATGCCAGCCCCCAAACGGGCTGAAACAGTTGCTGCAGCGCGCGCCGCTGATCCCGGTGGATCGCAAGGCGAACATGCTTGTGCAGCTGCCGGCCATGGCAACGCGGTTGCTGCGAATGCCGCAATCGCACAGCGAATGGTCGTGTTGAACGGAGCGATCTTCATGGTCGCGGCTCAATTCTTGGGCGCGGCCGGACCGGGCGCCGGACTGGCGGCCGGGCCGAGGGGCGCGGGTTTTGTCAAAGTCCCAGGACGGTTCAACGAGTTACGGGACGATGGTTGGGGTGGCACGGTAGTCGCCGGTGACGCCGATGGCTTCGCGGACGACGGGTTGGCGCCAGGCTTCAGAGGGACGCCGGAGGAGATCACACCGGTGTTCTCCTCCGTGTCATCCGTGAAGAATGTGCACCCGGAATCGGCGGGGTAGTCCGTGCGCCCATCACCGTCGTTGTCGATGCCATCCTGACAGGCATACAGGTAGGTCTCCGTGTCCTGAGATGGCGTCAGGCAGTCAGGATCGTTCGGGAAGTCGATACGGCGATCAAAGTCGTTGTCGATCCCGTCAGAACACTGCGGCACGCGAGACTCACCGCTTTCCGAATTGTCATCCGGTGAGTCGCATCCGGTATCGGTGGGGAAATCGATGCGGCCGTCGAGGTCGTTGTCGCGGGAATCACGGCAAGCCGGCAGTGGCACGGGCGGCGTGTCATCGGTTTCATTGTCGTCGGATGGACCGCTGCAACCTGGGTCGTCTGGGAAATCAGTACGACCGTCGGCATCGTTGTCCCTGCTGTCCTGGCACTGGGCTGGCGTGGGATCACCGGACTCGGAGGTGTCTTCGGCCGACAGGCAGCCCGGGTCGGACGGGTAGTCAATGCGGCTGTCGCTGTCATTGTCGATGCCATCGGAACAGGCCGGCGTGGGTGGCGGCGGTGGCGGCTCAGTCCCCGATCCCTCGCTGTTGTCGTACAACGACGTACAGCCGAGATCTGCCGGGAAGTCGATCTCGCCATCACCATCGTTGTCGATACGGTCCGAACACTGGTACCCAGGCAAGGTCGTCGGGGTGTCGTCAGGCGTGGTGTAACCGCCGTCGTCGCGGGTGTAGAACCCTGGTTCACCGGCTTCGGTCAGCGTGTTGAGGATGTCGCCCCGCGCACGGGAGACTGTCCGGTTCCACGTGTTCGTGTAGTAGCTGCGGATGTCTCCGCACACGTCCCTGATGACCTGGTTGATGGCAGTCACCGCAAGCGGCGTGTAAAACCAGGCGCCGAAGGTGCCCACGGTTGGTGAGAAGCCGACGACCGCATTGGTCACGATCTTGATGCAGACATCGTTCAGATTCTGAAGCTTCCAGGGGCGATCCCAGGTCACGGCGCGGTTCAGCCGGCGATTGCGCTGATCACGCATCACCCTTGATTCCTCGGCGATGTTGCAGGTGGGCATTGAGCGATCCGCGATGGCTGTCGCGTAGACCCCGCCTGAACACAGCAGGCCAACGGAAAAAGCGAGCATGGACGCCGCCCGGAAGCCGCGCTTGCGAATCTGATTCATGAGGTTTCTCCTCCGCGGCCTTGCCGAGGATCAGCGATCAAGGCGTTGAGCAGGGGGGTGATGTTGGCTGTACCGAAAACGCGGGACAGCACCAGGGTTCTTTCGATCTGGCGAAGACGCTCGAGATGGGCGTGCGCGGCTTCGCCGATGCCATGGTCGTCGGGGCCGGCCGCCGAAGCCGGGGGTGGAATCTGTCGCGCGCCCTCGTGCCGCCGGCAGGTCTCGAGTACGTCGATCGCGGTATCCGGCGCCCGCTCATGCAGGAACTGGTACACGCGAAGGGCACGTCCGGCGGAGATGTAGCCCAGAACCAGAATGAGCTCGTCGTGCGGGAGCGCGGCGAGTGTCGTCACGGCTGCAGTGCTGAGGCGGTGCCCGAGGCGCTCGATCGCGTCGAGAATCCGCAGACTGCCGTCGATTGGCCACGTCTCGAACCGCTCCATCTCGCAGATGACGTGGTACAGCTGCTGCGAGCGCGTTGCCCAGTAGGCGTTGAGGACGCCGGAGCTCAGGTCTAGCGTTTCTGACCCGGGTGCAACAGGAGCGTTTTGCGCGACAGTGTCAGACATGACAGGTCCGGTTGGCGTAGCAGTGTAGCCTAGCCTAGTATGGCGGGGATACATCGTAAAACGTCAACCTGAAAGGTATTGCCATGCGCAAGATCGAGCCGTCGGCCAACAAATCCAAGGTGAATGGGCGGCCACGAGGGCTCTGGGAAAAACTGCGGATGGTACTGATCAGCTTCGTGGTGACCGTCGGGGTCGGTATTCCATCCGTCGCGAATGCGCAGTCCTACGGAATTGACGAGGGCAGCTTCTTCGAGATCCCGCCAGGTGACAGAAGCAGCGAGCTGATGATGACGATGTTCGGCGACAGCTGGCGGACCATCACCAACACGACATCGGTGCCGTACAGCTCGCACAGCGCATCGGGCCTCAGCCATGACTCCGCGGAGGGTGGGATCATCGGTTCGATGTCGCGTGTGCTGAATGTTGCCTGCCTGGTGCTCACCCTGTTCGTCGTGTTCATGTCGACCGTCACCGGGATCATGATCAGCGCGCACAAGGGAACGCCTTTCGGCGAAAAATACTCGACCTTGTGGATGCCGCTGCGGTCGATGTTGAGCCTGGTCCTCCTGGCGCCGATCTTCGGGGGTTACTCGCTTATCCAGGGCGGCGTGTTCTATGTGAGCAAGGTCAGTATCGGCATTGCCAACATGGCTTTCGCCAGCGTTCTGGGTTTCATGAGCGCCGGATACTCGATCACGACCCCGCAGGTTGGTTACGGGACGGACATCGCGAAGGCCTTGCTGCGGTCAAATGCCTGCGAACAGTTCATGAACCGCGTGGCGTCCGAGGACGTGCCGGCCTTCACGCGCATTGTCACTCCGACGAGCGAGGCCGTTGAGATCTCCAGCATCGCCGCGGGGCCATCGACGAGGATCTTCGATCTGTCGGGCGTCGGCGCCTATTCGTCCGGGTACACCGGTACGTCGATCAAGACCCTGACCTGGGCGATGAGCTTCGATGGCACGGCCGCGTCGGGTATGCCCAAGAGCGTGTGCGGGGTCTACAGCTACACGGTCGACGTCGAAACTGCGCCTGTAGGCCGAGACGCGACGATCGCTGCTGCGCGCCGGCAGTACGGCAATGATGTGTGGCGCGCGTTCATGGTGCTGAACAACGACATGAAGTCGCTGGCCGCCGTGCTTGGCAATCCCGACTATGCAGGCGAGTCGGTGAGCCGGCGCCACATGTATGACGCGTCGTTGAACTACCAGAATGCGATCCGGAACGCGGCAGCGTTGTACCAAAGCCAGATCGACACGATCACTTCGGGTGGTGGTCTGGTGGGTGAGGTCAAAAATCACATGGCCAGCGCAGGCTGGCTGATGTTCGGCTCGTACTACTGGACGCTGCAGCGGGCCCAATCCACGTCTGCTGACATTTTTGGTTCGCGTCCGAGCGTAAACGCCATGGCACAGGACTGCATCCTAGACAGCCCTTGCTCGCTGGCCGATGTTGACCTCGCGCTCGACTACAAGCAGACCGCAGGATTCAGGGTCTCGACGTATCTGAACGACTATGCATTCACGAGTCTCAACGAACTCCCGCCGGATGACGACGTCATCTCGTCAGCGATGCAGGCGCGGGATGAAGACCCTGGAGAAGGACTGATCTCCGATCTCTCGAGGCCGATTGTCAACACGGTTATCAGCAAGATGACCGACGACAGCGGTGACGCAATCGGCAATTTCACATCGATGGGTCACTACCTCGTATGGATTTCAGAGTCGTACTTTGCAACACAAAGCTTGCTCAACATTTTTGCGAACACCGCCGTTGGCAAGGTGGCGTCGCGGGTTGGGGATGCGGTCTCGAACACCTACGACGCGGTGACAGGAACCCCATCCGGTGAGGGGGCGGGCCTGACTTTCCTGAATGGGATCTTCGCCCTGATCTTTGTAGCCGGAGCATTTCTTGCCTACTGGCTTCCGTCGATCCCGATGATCCTCTGGGTGGCTGGTATCACCGGTTGGCTGATCAGCGTGTTCCTGTCTGCCGTTTCCGCCCCGATCTGGGCGGCCGGACACTCAGCACCGGAGGGGGATGGTTGGGTCAGCCAGTACGCAAAGTCGGGCTACATGATCATGCTGACCCTGCTGCTACGCCCGACGATGATGGTGTTCGGAATGGTCGGAGGCATGGTGATCATGCAAGCCGTCGGGCTGCTGCTCAGCGGGTTTTTGCCAATCGCATTTTCGAGTCTGAACAGCGGATCCGTTCAAGGACTCACTACGATCATGGCTTTCATCGCGATCTCAGCGGTGATCGTGATCTCGACCGCCAACCGGTGTTTCGAGCTGTGCTTCGAAACAGGCGACCAGATCCTCAAGTTCCTCGGTGGCGGCATTGACAGCCTCGGCGATACCAAGGTGCTGAACAGCAGCGGCCAAGCTTACGAGAACATCCTGCGCTCAATCGGTGGCCTTCGCAGGAACCGCTTACCACGGCAGAGAGGAACGCAAGGTGGTGGTTCAGACAAGCTGAGTCTTTCGAAGAAGCAGGATCTCTGAGCCTCAGGCTAAGGCTCGGCGCTCACCAACGAGCGCCGAGCCTGCTTCAACCAGGTCCTCGCATTCTCAGGTTGCGCCAATTAAAAAGCCCGACACCTGCAAGACAGGCGCCGGGCTTTTTCACAGCTGCAGCTTTACTGATCGTGGTCCCGTGCACCGCCCAGACCATTGGCGACAACCGCAAGGACACCGAATGCAAGACCGACGCCCACAACGGTGCCGAATGCGATCAGGATGACGTTGAAAACAGACCGGCCGTTGTCCGCGTAGAGGTTCTTCAAGACGTCGACGCCCTCAGTAAGAAACCCTACTGCAGCCCCCATAAGGAACAGCGACATACCCAGCACGTATCCCGCGACGCAGAAGCCACGAACAAGCGACGCCCGCTTCGTCGATACCCAGACGAACGATGTCAGCCAGATCACCGTGAAGCCATAGCCAAGGCCGTAGAAGACGTCATTGCTGCTGTGATTGGGCCTCGTCGGCGGGATTTCGAAGCGCACAAACTCGCGCATGAAGAAACCGCCCTCGGACGGCGAAAGAGCGAGGTAGGCCCAGAGGGCAACGAACGAACCCAACGACAGCATGAAGTGCATCGGCGAAGCACCGGTTGCAGTCGCGCGCCGGATCATGCCGGCAGCGCCAGCTTCCGGTTCCGCGTATGGCTTTCCGGTACCGCCCATGGTGTTCACGTAATGCTCCGAAGCTGAACACAACATGTAGCGGGTTACGGTGCGTAGCCACTAGATGTTGTGTTGGCGCATACGTTATCCACACCAGAAGTCGCCAACAAGGAGATAAGCAGGGCTCGGATCGAAGGTTGGGCTGACCGCGGTCGGCGTATTCAGCCCTGATTCAGGGAGCGTTCAGCCCTTGTTCAGGGCGGCGATCGAAAGCAATACGGGTTGCCGAAGATGCTCTTCGTCGAGAAAGCGGCAAGAGCTTCAGTGTAATCATAGGGTTGCATTGCCGATGGTCGTCCACAGCGCGATAACCAACTTGTCGTCCGGATCGGCGGACAAGAAAAAGCCGACGAACAAGACCGTTCGTCGGCTGGTGGAGCAATCAATAGGGTTCGAGCGCCGGTTGGAGGTTGACCGGCACCGATTTTGCGCGGCCCCCTATTGAGTCATACCCCTGGAAGTCTGGGCTGATGTGCCGGCTTCGTAGATTGGAGCCTCGCCGCTGATCGCCCGAGCGATCACCTTTTCCAACTCCTCGCGGCCGATCGGAACCGACCCGCCGAACTTGGCCTTGTGGCCTGCGGACCAGTCGGCAATGCCCTTGATCAGACCGCCAAACACCTCAGGCTTGATCAGCTTGATCTTGTCGCTGATGGACGTGGTCAGATCGGCTCGAGAGCCAAGTCGACTGCCCAGCGAATAGAACGCCTGGGCCTGGTAGGGCGGGCGGATCGACACACCTTCGATACGGGAGACACCGTAGAGGGCATCAGCCATCTTGGCCGACTCGGTTTTCACGGCATCGACGCCGCCCTTCGCGAAAGCGTCGGCAATCCTGGCTGCGCTGATCGTCGAGACTGCCTCGGCAAACTGCATCTGGAACGACGCCTGGTTGTGATCGCCATCGTTCTTGACCCCCCGTCCGGCAAGGCGCTGGAGGCGCTCCTTGTCCATGTCGTCGAGGCCTTCGGGCCCCTTGTCGACGACCTTTTCGGCCAATGGGTAGGCCATCGTCAGCATCGAGCCCATGTAAGCCGAAAACACGGCGGCCGCTTTCGGACCGACATGCGCCGCAGCCGCGCGGTCGATGGCGGCAGTAACGCCACCATGCGCATCGAAGTAAGGCGAACGCGCGCCATCCTTGCCGCTGGTCGTGTTGTAGATGTGAATGATTCGCCGCATGTCGTTAGACAGGGAATCCCATGTGCGCGGCTGCGGCCGCGGCGACTCGCTGTCGATCAGCTGGGAATCATCGGCGTCGAAGGTTTCGGGGTGCGCCCGGAGAAACGAGGTCACGAATGCATCGCCGACCTTGTCGTTGTTTCGGGTCATCAGACGCTTGGAAAACAGCTCGACATCGTCCTCGACGTAGTACATCCGGACGCGACCAGCGAGAGCGGAACTGCCTTTCTGGGCGAAGGCGCCATCCGCAGCGCCCATGTTGCCGGTGAGCCCCACGAAAAAGTGGGTGTAATCGTGGCCCTGGTAGACCTTGTTTCGAATGAGGCCCAGAAGTGCAGACTGGACCGATTCGTGCGCGCAGGCGACATCGTCGAGAAGGAGGAGGCCGGCAGCGGCTTTCTTGGCCGAGTCGAAGCGCTCATACGGAATCTTGGTCATGACGTCGCCTTTGCCGTCGGCTCCTTTGCGGCGATCGTAGAGGCCACCCATCGTCATGTTCGAGATCTCGCCGGCCATTTCCTGGGTGACGATGACGAAATCGTTCTTGGAAAGCGCGAAGTCGGCCGGCGGGTTCGAGACCACATTCAGGCCGGTGAGCTCCGCGAACTTCTTGGCGGCGAGCTCGAAGCTGGTGGACTTTCCGTGGCCAGGCGGCCCTTTCAGGTGGACCCCGACGAAATTGGCGTCGTTGGCACCGCGGGTCGAGAAGAACGGGGCTCCCGTATACGCCTGGTAGGCCTGCTCGATCTTGACCTTGAACGCCGCATCCTTGGTGGTCCGGTGAAAGTCCTCGAGCATGGCGACAACGATCTCGGCCATGGCCTGCTCAGTTTTCAACATCGGAAGGCCGGCAGCAGCTGCTCGCTGTGAACTGGCAGACATGAAAGAACCTCGTAGGAAAAGGGATCAACGACCGTGTGGCCGTACCGTACACTGCACGCCGGTATAGTTGCAATAGCACACAACACGAGGTCAAGACATGCGTATCGACGACGACCCGGACCCGGTGATCACGGCTGATGAGGTCATCCTTGAGCGGACTGCCGAGGGCCTGGTGCTGACCGTGCTCGGTGACAAGCCAAGCTTGAACGTGCGGCCCATGCGGTCATTGAAGGACCGGATCAAACCGTTGCTGACAAAGCTGGGCGTCAAAGCGAAGGAGATCTCGCTGCTGGTAACTCCTGATGCCAGCGGGCTTCTGATCCTCCCTCACGATCGCTGGGACAACCTCAAGGAGATCAGGGGAAATCCCGTCATCACTGGAGTTGCCGGTCAGAATCGCCTCGTGATGGGCAAGCTCCAGGTCATCGCAGGCGATGTTTCGATATTCAACGGGACAAGAGAATCTCTACCGGTGCTGAGGGAAGTGCAGGGTGACCTAATGGTGGGCGATGACGTTGAAATTCCAGCACTGATGCTCGTGGGTGGCAGTTTGAGTGCGGGGGCCGACGCCAAGTTCGATAGCCTCGTTGCTGTTGGTGGTTACGTGCAGAACCTCGAATCAGCGCCAAATCTCGAAGTCGCCGGCCAGTCGCTCATAGGCCGCGACCGGTTGCGTGTAAGCCTCGACCTGCCGAACGAAAGGGTGCGAACGAATGTGGGTCATACTGAGGCGATCGCAATCGGAAGACGGGCGATCACAATGGCGGCAATGTTCGTTGAGGCGCGAGAAGTCGGCGCCCAGATTTCTCAGCAGCTTGATGAAAACCGAGCGGAAGGCCTGGGGTTGTGAGCGTTTTGCGTTCGTAAGCTGCACGCCAGTATAGTCGCACCAGCAAACAGCACAGGCGGAAGGACATGAGCGACGTCGGCAAAGCGGCACCGGTGGCGCAGGCGCGCCTGCAGGGAAACAGCGATCTCCCGATCGGCCAGATCCAGCGCCATGTCGACCGTTACTGGCGCAGCGAACTGATTTCAAAGATTCGCCTGCCCGGCGGCGGAGGCCCTTCCCCGGAAGTCGCCAAGTACGGGGTCCTCGGGCATACGGCCGCCCAGATGGATGTGATCGTCTACGACCATCCCATGATGGTGAAGGCATTCCCGACGGCGTTTACCGATGGCCGGCAGATCTACTTCGCCGCGCCCTTCGCGCAAAAGCTGATCGAGGAGGAAATGACAAAGGGCACGCAGCCGGGCCTTTTCGTGATGATGCACGAGGCTGCCCATGCGGCATTCGGCCACTGTGAACGCCGGTTGAAGGACATCAAGGACAACCAGGTCAAGAACATCATCTTCGACACGGTGATCAACCCGCGCCTGGTAACCAGTTTCCCGCGCGTGAAGCCAGGATCGCTTCGCGACTTCGGTCTGGCACTGACGCCGGACAAGATTGCGCAGTTCAAGGACATGAGCGAGGAGCGCGCGGCCTTGTTGTACGAGAAGGACCCCTCGCAGTTCATGCCGGAGCCTGAAGATGGCGATGGTGATCCACCCGGGAAAAGCGGTTCCGGACAGGGGGCACGACGCCAAGGGAAGGCCGGCAAAACGGGAAAGGGCTCCCCTGGTTCAGCGTCAGGTGACCCCGAAGGGGGCGAACCCGGCGACGGCGATGGAGAAGCCGGTGACGAGGAAGGCGACGGCGGCAACCACATCACCACGCCCGAAGGCCTCTCGAAGACGTTGCATGAAGCGGGGCTGGGTGAGGTTGCCGACAAGATCGGTCTGCCGAAGCCGGGTGACAAGGCTGGCTTCGACAAGCTTCGAGAGGGGCTGCAGAAGCAGGCTCAGGAAGTCGCGCAGAAGGTAATGCGCGACGCCTCGGCCGCCAAGGCCGCCGGGTCCCGCATGCCGGGCGCCCATCTTAATGACGCCTACCTCGAAGCGATCGGCTTGACGCTCAAGCCGAAGCTGAACTGGAAGATCGAACTGCGTAAGGCGTTGCAGCTCGGCGGTAGTCGGTTCGGCGTTCACCCCGACAGCCCGGATGAAATCCGCTACGTGGCACCGGCGGTCTTCGGCATGGAAAGCTCGCCCTGGGTACCCAGCATCGCGCCCACCCGCAGATCGGATGCAAAGGTTCTGGTGATCACCGATACCAGCGGCAGCATGGGCAGCGGTGAGCTGCAGCAGGTGATCGACGAGATCTACGGCATGGCCAAGTCCGCAACCCGGGACCAGCCCGACATTGTTTCGTACTGGGCCGATACCGCATTGCGAGGCAATCCCGTCCAGATCACAGCCCGCAATCTCAACCAGGTGTTCTCGGCCGCCAAGCCATCGATGAACGTGGCCGGGCGAGGTGGTACCGACCTTCACAACTGCATGCAGCAGGCCGCCGATCGTCACGCGCGCGAGTTCGCCCAAGGGAAAATCGCGGCGATCGTCTATTTCAGTGACCTCGGCGACAGTCCGCCGCCGCCGCCGGTGATCAAGGGGAAGATGCCGCAGGTCATATTCGTGACCATGGAGGGCATGAACAACCCTGGCTTCGAGGGTGGTGTCGCGTCCTACGCGAAGGTCGTCGAGATCAACCGCGGGTCGACTGTGCAGATCAACGACGAACCGCAGCCACGTGCAGCGGCTTCGATGTCGAACTGACCCCTGACGACCGTGATCCTGAAGGAACCCCAGTGCCGGAACATCATCGCAGGCGTGTCCCGCTTCAGCGATGGAACCGTGGGGTTGAGGATGGGCAGGACGGCGGTCCACTACATTTCGCTCGTCGACGAGCTGAAGGGAAAGCGGGTCAAGCCTGAGGATGTCGTCAAGATCGTGGGTGGTCTCAATGGCCATTCGAGTGACCAATGGCCGTCAGTTCGTGAGATTCATGGCGACGGTATGCATGTCGTGCTGCGCAGCAAAATGCCGGCGCTGGTACGCGTTATCGGCGCGCTTCATCTGGTTAAGGGCGCTGAAGCGAGACGCTTGAGGGAAGTTGGTGGCGATCTCGCCACCGAGATTTCGTTGCCGGAACTGATCAGCGTTAGCGGCAGTGCCTGTCTGAAAAATGGGGCTCAAGCCCCGAGGCTGTTGTTCGTCGGATCGGCACTGCTTGCCGAGGGCGAGGTAGTTGTGAATGCGGACTGCACAGCGATGATGGGCGCGCACAAGGTTCATGAAGCCTTGAGCAATCATGAAACCCACAGCCGTACAACCGCGGTACGCCTGGCCGGCGCCATCGAGCGAATCACCGAGGCGGAAACGGAAGGCGCGTTGGGCCCGGACGCGCTCCTGTGAGCAAAACGTCGATCGGGGTGCGATTGAAGCCCCTTCGGGATGGGACCTGGCACGCATGGATCGACGGCGAGGATTACCAGTCGCTGGGCGGCCCCATTGCCCAGCGGGCGCTTCGGGAGCGCGGTGTCGGGATGGACCGGATCTCAGAGATCAGTGGCAACCTGATTGTTCACAAAACAGACACGCTCTACGCGCTGAGCGAGGTAAGCGGGAACGTCATCATCGCGGACCGGGCAGCGACCTGGAATGCTCCGAACCTCAAGTCGGTCAAGGGTGACGTGGCAATTCGCGGTGATGCAGCCAACAACTCGCTGACCAAGGTTGGCGGCAATCTTGCGTTGCTACGAAACGCTGAGGCCAACGGGGTCACAACGGTGGTGGGCGACCTGATGATGGACCAGGCGCGCGCCAGAAAGCTGCTGGCGGTGGGCGGGACTGCAAGCGTTGACCGCTTCGCGGAGTTGCCTAACCTGCGATTCATTGGGGGTGGGATCGAGGCGGTCTCGGACGGCTACCGAGCGGCCCACAAGATCGTGCGAAACCCGGTCAACGAGCAGGCGCTGATCGGTATCGGCAAGTCCGCGGCTTTGATGTCGGGTCTCGACTGGTCCCGCAGGATGGAACGGCAGATCGAGGCCAAGGCCGCCAGGATCTCGGATGAAGAACGTCAGGCGATCGCCTATGCAGGGCCCCTGGCCCTATGACGCAAGCCCAGTTTGCCCGGTTCATCAGGAGTTTGCCCAGCACGGCGAGCAAGAGCTTCTACAAGAGAAACGAAGACGGCTCTGTCGAACTGCAAGGAAGTCTCGTCAACGTCACGGGCCTGATCGGTATCGGCTTCCCGATTGAGGATCTGCGCCGAATACGCGGTGACCTGGTGATCGAGTCTGACGCCCGTTCATCCCTGCGATTCTCTCAGCTTCAAAAGATTGACGGAGCGTTGACCGTCCGTGGCAACAACTTCGATCTTGGCTTCCCTGCTCTCGTGGACGTTGGGCGTCACTGCCATCTGGGCGGGCGCATTGAGATCCCGAACCTCAGTGTGGTGTGGGGCGATCTAAAAATCGGCAGGCAACCTGGCTTGCAACTGCCGAAACTGCGCCATATTGCTGGCGACCTTGATGTTCAGTGGCGCGCTGACGTGGCGCCCCTCGTTTTACCCAGTCTTCGGGGCGTCGGACGATTCATTGGCTTGATGTGTGTCTCGGATAAGGGGGCAATCCACGATTCCGGCGATTCCCAGGTTGTGCTCGAGTTACCAAGGCTTCTGTTCACCGGACGGCCGTTCGATCCGTTCAACGCAACATTCACGAGCCCGTCCTACGACGTGATTGAGGACGACAGGCACCAGGCTTCCTTTCTCAACGCCACGGCGAACCTTGACCACCTGCTGATCAACGGGATCGACGGATTGGCCAGCGACATCGGGCCCGAGCCGGATAGCGCACCGGATTACTCGCTGGGCCTGTAAACAGGGTCCACGTGCGGCCGATAGCCGCACGTGGAGGAACGTGCTCAGGAATTCAGCAGGGTCTGCTGAGGCGTGACGCCGGCCGCGGCACCAGATGCCCCGTTCTGGGTGAACGCCAGCACCGTCGCCGTCTTGCGGGCTGCGCGCGGTGCGCGACTGGCCTTGCCCTTGGTCTTCGCAGGGACCACCGGCTGCGTGGCTGCCTTCATCTGTTCACCGAGGGAGCTCGACATCGCATCCAGGTCCGAGATGCACTCGGCGATGGTCGCTCCCAGATCGGGAGCACGCGAGGCTGCCACCTCGAGGATCTGCCGGATTCCGAACAGCTTGGTCCGCTGGCCCATGATTTCGTGAATACCCATGTCGCTTGCCTCCGTATGGCTGGATGGTGTAACTATACTAGCATACAACGCACGAGCGAATGAGCAGGGTTTCACCCTGCGGCTAATCAGGGAGCGAGCATGAAGATCAACAGCGATGTCATGAGGGTGCTGAGCCGGGCCAGCACCGACGGTTGCGGTGTGCGGTTGAACGATCAGCTCGACCGAAAACTGTACGAGCAGGTCAACAAGGTTCTTGAGGCCGCCGGTGGACGGTGGAACCGGAAGACCGGGGCGCATGTGTTTGACTCATGCGCAGAAGCGCGGATGGATCAGTTACTGCTTACGGGCGAGGTCGCGGTACCCAAGGACGAGTTCGAATTCTTCCCCACGCCGGCGAATATCGTCGATCGCATGTTGGAAATCGCCGGGATCAGGGCGGGCATGAAGGTCCTCGAGCCGCATGCAGGCCGGGGCAATATCGCGATCCCGTGTGCGGAGAGAGGCGCAGCGGTGTCCTGCATCGAACTGATGCCGGAGAACGCCAGAGCGCTTGCGGGTGACGTTCGATTGGCCAGTGTTGTCGAAGCCGACTTCCTGAGTGTGGCGCCGTCGCGAGAATACGACGCGGTCCTGCTCAACCCGCCATTCAGCCGGCAGGCCGACATCCGGCACATGATTCACGCCCTGAAGTTCGTTCGCCCAGGCGGTGTCCTGATCGGGATCATGTCCGCCGGTGTTTGCTACCGCGACAACACGCTGACCCGCGATTTCCGGGATCTGATCGGCGAGCAGGGTGGCATCATCGAGATGCTCCCTGAGGGCGCTTTCAAGGCGTCAGGAACGATGGTGAGGACCGCAATGGTGACGCTGCACCATGTCCGGTAACCCTGGGTTGCACTACAGCACGGTCGCCATCGAGGCCTTCAGGAAGGACAGGGTCGAGATGACCCGGGCCTACAACGGGCAGGCCGGAAGGTCTTCAATCGGTCGGGACCTGCTGAAGCTGAACATCGAGATGGTGGAACTGATGGCGGAACTGCTGATGCAGGCAGAAAAGTTTCAGATGCCGCCTGCAGGCCAACTCATGGAACGCGGCTCATTGCCGGAAATCGACGCGGCATTCTTTCTTCGGCTGCCTTATCCCATCGTCGCGCTCGAATACCCCTGCGAATGCGATCTCCCTGTGACCAAATTCACGACGGACCGGTCGAGCAAGCGAATTGCCTTGGCGGCCGAGCTCACGCCGGGGCTGATCGACAGGCTCGTGGGCATGGGATTCATTGCAAGTTCGGTTTCTGAAGCAGTCGTCCGCCAGCCAGCTGCGCTTGCCTCAGCTACGCGCACGATCCTGATGGACATGGGTCGGAAGGCTTTCGCAATCTTCTCGGTGTCGTGGTTCGACGGATCGAACGTCTGGGAGCCTGCCATCGGAGCGGTTTGTGCGGGGCCCAGCACGTCAATCGCACGCGTGACCGCCCAGATCGAGGCGCCTGAGCTGGTGGCGATGGGACTGTCGTCTCCGGGAGCCACCAACAGGCTTGATGGGGTGAGCCTGTTCCACCCGGTGGCGATGTCGGTTGAATGCGATGTGCGCGGATGGAGCGCAGAGGATGGGATCATGCAGATCCGCCGGAACCTCGGCGATGAGGTTTGGACGACGTTGCAGCTGCTGATGGTGCTCAACTGCAGCAACATCGAATGCCCGGTTACCCGGGGACCCAAGTTCATCAACGAGAAGCGACGCAAGAAAGGTCTGCCACCGCTGTTCGACTATCGGGTGCTGACGGTCACCGGCGAGGTCAGTGTGGCCGGGCCGGCGGACGGTGCCGGCGGCCACGCATCACCGAGATTGCACTGGCGCCGCGGTCACATCCGACGGCTTGCGACGGGAACGGACACGCCAAGGATGGTGTGGGTGCGGGCGGCAGTGGTGGGTTCCGCCGCGCTCGGCAGCATCGACAAGCACTACAGGGTTCAACCGGCCGCTTACGAGCGACGTCAGAGCGAGAGGCCGTAGCCCAGGCCTGCGTCAAGTTCCTCGGGTTCAAGAGCGGATCCAGCCGCAAACCGGGCCGCATCGGTGATCAGGAAGTGCTCTTGCCAGCGGCTGAACACCCTTTCGAAAGATCGGCCAAGGTTGCTTTCAAGACCGATGGGACGTTGAGGCATGAAATCGTGCCTCAACAAAGAGGTGCGCAGGTTCCCCCCGATTGCCCGCAACCTGTCCATCGAAAATCGGTGATGCGAGATACCGTCAGTACTGATGGGCTCGAGGGATGTGGCGCGGAATACGGTGAGGTCGCCTACGATGCCAATGAGGGTCGGCAAATCGATACTTCGCTCGGGGTCATTGGCGGAGACAACGAGCTTCAGGGTGCCATTGATGCGCTCAAGGGCAGGAAGGAACAACGACGTGTTGATGTCTACGTTGTGGTCGACGGTCCGAAGCAAGGGCGCGTGAATGGGACCATATAGCTTCGCAACGCCATTGATCTGCCGCAGAGCGGGAAGATCAACGGGTGGTCGGCCATCGGGGCCACCGTAGACGTGAAAATGGCCGTCGATGATTTCCAGGCTCGGCATCCTGTCGCCCTGGGCCATCGACCAGGAGCCATGGATCTCCGAGACCCGATGCAGGATTGGCATGACATTGCGACGGAAATACTCAGTCGATTGCGCGTCTTCGCCGATTGTGAGCGAAACAACTCCGCTGACAGGGTCCTCCCTGATGATTGCCTCGCCCCTGAACACGGCGGGCTTCAGATGGTGGAAACTCACAGACCTAGCCCTCTGTCAGAGTCCAGCATACTTGTGATAGGCAAATCGGCGTCATCAAGCACAGCGCGGCGCTGAACTGAATCAGCTTCGAGGCGATGCCGGATCTGTTCAGCACTCAGGCGACCGACCCCCGAGACGAGGGAATCCATCAGCCATCCACGAGGCGCTGAGACGGTTCCGCCGACGGCAATGAGCGATGACAAGGCAAGATCGGGCGGACATGGTTGACGCGAGGCGATCAACAAGGAACCCCCCACGACTGACAACTTCGTTAGATCTCCCGTTTGCTGCTCAGGAACCGCCAACACAATCCGGAGGTCATGGCCAACGAACCGAAGCTCGGGGGCGATGATCGAGGCATTGACTTGAAGGCTTCGGCGAACCTTGGTCAGTACGGGCGCAATGATGCCGCTGCCGGCGACGTGCAGTGAACCGTCCACATGCTGCAGTCGATCGAAGACGGTCACGGTGGCCGGGGCATTACGCGAGAGTTGATCCAGAACGACCAGATCACCCGCCACCCGTTCGAGCAAAGCATAATCCTCGCCTGCTCTCGCTACCCAGTCTCCATGGATGACGGTAACCGACCGTAGAAGCTCAAGGGCACGGCCGCGGTTGAGATCGCTGTGAAGGCGCTTGAACCCGCGACCCAGGTGCAGTTCAAGGCCGCCGCCATCGGCGGCAACAAATCGGTACTCGTAAAGGCTCGATTCAAGGAGCTGCGGTCTCGCGGATGGCGCTTGATGCACGGTTCCGGACTCAGAGACCCAGGCTCGGCGAGTCGGAATCCGATGAATCGACTCGGCCGGCTGCCAGTACAGCCGCCTCAGCGGAATGTCTGTAATGCCTGACCAAGGCAAGTGCGCCCAGTGGGCCAAGCCGTTCCTGAACAACGGTTGAAGGAAGCTCAACGCCGAGTGCGCCACCGAGGGCGACCAGCGACGGCAAATATGTGCGGTCGCAATCCTCTGAAAAGGGCCAGATCTTCCCAAGATGGCCGCCGATCCCCTGAAGCGATGGCAGCCAGAGCGAATCCGGGTGCTGGCTTGCATCTAAGAGGTCGCCGGCAACCCAGTAAAGGTTGGGGGCATTCAAGAACGAATGGCCGGCGCGGAGATGAAGATTTCCCAAGACCATCTCGAGTTCGGGCGCAGTGATATTGACGGTCAGATGACCCAGGCGGGTCATTCTCCCGACCGTCAGGTTGCCGGAAACAACTCGAAGTTGATCGAGTTGATCAGCAGGGTTTGCTACCCAGTCGCCCTTGATGTGAGCAACCTTCGACAGCCGGTTCAAGTTGTTGGGGTAGTCGAAATCGACGCGATTGAAATCCCGCTTGAGCTCGAGATCGAGCAAGCCGTCACTTCGCGAAACGAAGCGGTAGCTCTTCCAGTCTCGACAAAGCAAATCAGTGATGGAGGCGCGGATGTTCATGGCGCAACTTCGGGTCTATAGTGCGTCCTAGTATGAGCACCACAGCGCACACAATATGACACGGAGTGAGTCTCAAGGCCACGGCCGGTTTGAACGCATGCCGTCAGGCGGGTGGCGCGTACACAGGACTTTCATGGATGCAGCCAGTTTGTCCGAGCTGCCAGTGCCCCGCGAGCTCATCGTCGAGGTGGTCGGCAACGTCGGTATCGACGATGGGAATCCGCTGCCGAACCTGACAAGGATCGTGGGCAATCTATCCCTTCGGACCAACAGGGCCGAGGCACCCAGCGTTGAGTCCGTGACGGGCATGGCGCTGGTGATGGGGCGTGCAACGTCACTCAGGTTCGTCGATGGTTCGGTAATCGTTGGTCGCAATGCGGTCCTCGATCAACTGGCTCGTGTCGGTGATGACCTGACTTTGCACGATGGCGCCTCGGTTCCAGCGCTGGTCACCGTGGGGAAGCATGTGATGATCAGCGGCTACGTCGTGGCACCGCAGTTGGCCTTCGTCGGTGGCGAGGTCGACATCGAGAACATGTCTTGGAACGACCGTGAGCGAAGCATTCTTGAGGTACTACCGGCGCTCAAGGCCGAAGGCATGGGCCAGTACCAGGCATTGATGGCCGGAGCTGAGCTTCACGCATTGCATCAAACCGTTGAAGACGCAAGTGGGACCTTAAGGGACGAACCGGATCCGGTCAGAGGTCTTTCATTGTGACGTCGAGCACGTACAAGGAATGCTACGGGATCTTCATTCCGAGATCGGGCCTGCCACGTTCCGGTGGAACAGCAGGCCACCCATTCGTCGATGATCCGATGATAAGGCCGGACTGCCTGGAGGTTGTTGTCGGCGGGCTGAAAACCGAGCGCGATCTTCCGCGCCTAGTATCGGTTTCCGATAAAGCCAGCCTCGGTGAACACGTTCACGTACCAATGCTGAGAAGGGTTGGCAGCGATTTGACCGTACTTGCCAACGCGTCAGCCCCCTCACTGCTAGTTGTCGGCGGCGGCATCCTGATCAACGGCCCAGCGACATCGTTTACCAACCTGCGCTTCATCGGTGGAAAGGTGCTCTACCGCGAAGGTGTATTTGCGCTCCCGGTTGAATTGAATACCGACAGCCAGCTGCGCCGCAGAATCCTTCCACAGCTTCATGCTATGGGGATCGGAACCGACGCTGCATTCGTCAGGGCGCTTCAGTTCGAAGTATCGGAAGGGGCCGGTCTGGTGCTTGCCGATGAGGCGATCGAGACGGGCCCGGATCTTGGGTTGTGACCATGTCTCACCCCGCAACAACTGTGGACGCCGACGGGATCATCGCAGGTGACCTGGTCGTCGACCGCGGACAGACTATCCGGGGTGTTCGGGCTGTCACCGGCGACGTTCGTCTTCATATTGGCGGTTGTGCGCCGGACCTGATGTTTATCGGCGGCCAGCTACGCAGCGGACAGCAGGACTGTCTCATCGATGCGTTATCGCTCATCGAGGATAAGCAGGTAATTGAGCGCGCGTGCCCTGCGCTTGTTGGACAGGGCATAGGCCATCGAGAAGCCGAAGCTGCGGGGAGAACTCATGCAAGCTTGACCAGGGCTGCCGCGCATTGGGTTCAAGATGTCGAGTCGGGTAACGCTGAAATTTCCGGTCCGTCACTATGAGCGAGATGATCCCGCTCAGCGATCGACCAGGACTGCACCTCCTGAAAGGCCGTATAGGCGTGATTGGCTTAACCGAAGAAGAGCGGTGGCTACATTTCAGCGTCGGCGCTGTTGAAGGCCAAGCGCACTTCCGGCGCGGGAATGCGTTGCACCATTGCACGACCGTTCGAGGTATGGCGACGGTAGACAGGCAGGCGACCGCAAGCGGCCTGACCACCGTCATTGGCAACCTCGAAAGCAACGGATCGACACCAGCGCTCGTGAGCATTGAAGGGGATGCCCTGCTGTACAGCAGCGCGAGGGCCGATGAACTGCAATTCGTTGTGGGCAACCTTACGGTTGGCAGCGGTGTCGACATGCCCAACCTGATTGGCGTTACCGGCGACCTGACAGCCGACGGGACAACACGGTTCCCGCGTCTGGAGGTTGTCGGCGGACGGGTTGTAAGGCCAGGTGTCAAGCGCGTCGGCTGGGTCAACCCGAAGGTCGCGATCAACGAAGGGACAATGACGGCTATCAGCAAAGAAACGATGCCGGCCCTCGAGATCGTGAATGTGGGTGCCGATCGGGCCGAACAATTGATTCGCCAGCGAACAATGGTTGCAGATGCCGTCGATGCGGCCGGAGGCCTCAGCGACGGCACAGCCGGTGACGTCCCTGCTTCTGACAGTCTTGGTCTGTGAGGGATAGTCGATGTCGAAGAGGACTCTGCTCATTTGGAATGGCGGGATGAACGATGACATCGAAATTACGGATGAACACGTGGCAGTGATGTCGCCAGGTGGTAGAAGCGCGCTTCGTATCGCCGGCGGCGATGTGACCCTTTATGGTGAGGCGCCTGCGCTTGAACGCGTGCTCGGGTCATTGATCACAGCCATTGGCGGTTCGGCAAGACGCTTGGTATTGGTTGACGGGTCTGTCGCAATCTCGCCGGGGGTTTCGCTGCCTGAACTCCTTGCAGTAGGCGGCGATCTTCTGTTGCAAGGCTCCGAAACCGCACCACGGGTTCAGTTTGTTGGTGGGCGTCTTCTGACCGGCGCGGGTGAGATTAACGATGAGGGCGAGCGCAAGAAGCGCGTCCCTCAGCTCGTCGCTTCGAGGATGACGGCCGGGGCTGCAATCGCTGCAGGATTGATGGTGCTCGCCAATCGTGCGACGGTGGACGGAATCAGTGATTCGATGGCCGATCAGGATGAGCGCTCGACAGCAGGGCCGGGAATGTATCTGTGATGCTGATCGGCAACATCAGAGCTCGGTTCGATCCCAAGGGCGGCGAGCTATTGATCGAAGGTGGGAAAGAGCAGGACATCAACTCGACCGATCTGCGTCAGGCCTTGGAACTTGCAGAAGTTGATACGAGCCATGTGAAGACCGTGTCTCTGAACGGGATCGCCAGGGTCATTATCGACGCGCATTTCCCACCGTTGATGAATGCTGAGCGCCTGCAAGGCAATGTGGTCCTGCAGGCGCGTGTTGACATCGGGAGGATCATGCCGACGCTTCGCGTCATTGAAGGGAATCTGACGCTTGGCGTTCGTGCCTGTGCAGATCTGGTTGATGAAGTTACCGGCATGCTAGAACTGCACCGCGAGTCCAGCACGATGGCCGTTCGATATGTCGGAGGTTTGGACGCCGGTGGCGATGCGAACATCCCGAGGCTGCGATCTGTCAGTAGGTCACTTTCGATGCGTGACTGCACCGCGCCGGAGCTGCGGGTTGTGGGTGAGTTCGCCAACCTGATCGACCCGCAACAGGCCCCAAAGCTTGCAGCTGTAGGCCGTGGTGCAGACTGGTTCTTCTTCCAGGGTAAGCCTCACCAAAATCAGTGCGGCTATGACGGCCAACCTATCGGCGTCGATCTGGCAAGGTCGATGGTCAAAGCCCTGCGCGAACAGGACAGGTTGTTGGCCACCGCCTCCGAGGCAATCGCAGCCAGCAACACTGCAAATGGCGACTGTCACCGACCCATTGACGGGCTAGGCCTGTGATGATGGCGCCGACATCGGTGGTTCGTGACTGGCAGCCATCAACCGGAAGTTTGACTCTGAAAGCATTTGGATGGCCCGACTATCACCCGCTCCACAATGTCCGAGAGTCGCTTGCCGAAGCGGGAATCGAACACCATCAGGTCAGAGTGATCATCGGACCCGTCCGCATCAACAGGGGTTCAGGGATCTGGCCAACGCTTTCAAGCATCTCTGGGGACGTCGTCGCATCTGGTTCACCATTGTCAGACGCTTTGCCACAGCTCCGCGAAATCTTCGGAAATCTTCAGATCGCTGATGGCGTAATACTCCCAAAGGTAAGATTCGTTCGTGGTGATGTCCGTGTCGGGGCGTCATGTTCGCTTCCGGATTTGAGGCATATCCACGGAAGACTTGGAACGACAAGCGCTTCAAATCTGCCATCGCTCATAACCGTTGGCGGCGAGATTCAGGCGCCATTCACGCCCCTTCCTAGCCTGTTGTATATCGGCAAGGGCGGCACGCTCGGTAGCAAGGGCGACGTACCTCTTCTCGAAGCGGCAGGTGAAGGTCTCTGGTTCTGGCAGACAAAATCTTCTACTAAGGCCGGTGTCACAGTCGGCAATCATGGTCACGTGATCTCGTTGATCAACGCGCTCAGGGATCTTGATCTTGCCCGACACGCTCATCTGGATCAGGTGCATCACTGTGCGCCTGCCATCGACATCGATGAGAAGGTGGATCAATCGGAATCGTTGGGCTTGGACCTGTGATCATCCTGCGGGGGACGGGTGTGCGGCCGGCGTCGGCAGAGGCAAGCCCTCCTAAGCTTTGGGATGCTGTAACCGCGACTTTTGACACCACGCACTTGAGCGCCTCGCGGGATGCCCGGCGGCTTTTGGACGAGGCAATGCAGGGGATTGGCATTACTCAGTCGATGGTCCGAGCCGTTCGAGGCCATTTGACGGTCGGTTCCGCTGATCGCTGGGATCAGCTGGAACTGGTGACCGGATCAATCGAAGTTGATGAAAGTACCGGTGCCAGCGCGTTGCCGCGGCTGCAGGAAGTAGGGCGCAACCTTCGCCTCTGGACAGGCGCGCACGCGGACCGGTTGATCCACGTCGGCGGCAATGCCACCGTTCACGGCAGCGCATCCGCTATCGCGCTGCGTCACATTGGTGGTGACGCGTTTCTACACGACGGCACCATCATTCTTCGTGGCCCCGACCTGGTTTCGAACGACACCGAACTGCCATCGCTCCGCACTGTCGGAGGCAGCCTGTCGCCAAACCTCAGTTATTTGCCCAAGCTATTTGCCGTCGGCGAGGACATGCGGATGACAATGGAGAACACGGCACCAGCGCTGCGTTACGTTGGCAGACCCCTGCAGCTGTACGCCCAAATCTTGATCGAACCGGCAAGCCAAGCCACAGTGCTCGCCATTATTCGGCACGACGTTGCGCTTACAAGGGCGGCTACCGAGGCAGAGGTCGGTCACATTCATGACGTTGCTGACCTAGACAGTTCAACCGCAGTCGGCCTTAATCTTTGAACCAGGTGACGACTGTTTGGCATCAGCCCATCGACGGCCCCTGTGCGTCATCATCATCCTCTTCATCCTCCTGTTCGCTATTGGCCAGAACGTCTTCTGCCGTCGCCAGGAGATGCTTGGCGAGCCGGCGCAGAACATCCGCCTGTTGCTTGTCGCTTGAAATTCCGGCGCTGACATGGGCGACGAACGCTGAAAGTTGCGCAGCTGCATCGTCGTTTTCTTGACCATCCACCGCCTCAGCGATGGAGACGAACAAATCCTTGAGTCGTTGGGTGCCCACGACAGCGCGGAAGTTCTCACTCGCAACCAAGGCGTGACCCCCAAAGTTGTCGAGACGAGTCTTGCTGTACCAATAGGCGCCCATCTCCTCTGCGCGAACGATGTTCGATGCCTGACCAAACGCTCTCAGGATGTCGATTGATGTCTCCATGTCGACTTCTTGATATTCATCAGGTGGCTCGAAGTTGGCTTTCCAGCTTGCGAGCTCGGCCTCGTCGATCGGCAGAACATCGCTCAGGCCTTGAAGGACCTCAGACATCGTCGGTACGTTGTTCTCAAAAAGCGATGCAATGCCGAGTTCGGTTGCATGCACCTCAAGCGAGTTGATCAGATGCTCGACACGAACATCATCTTCGGGCGCGTAGAAAATCCGATCCGAGCTTGTCTCGTCATCCGTGACCCACCCATGTGGCTCAAGGAAAGCTTTCATGAGGACCGTCTGGACCAAGGGTCCGCGTGACACCAGTTCCCCTGTGATTTGTGCAGTGGCTTCGGACATCGTTCTCTCCCTGTTTCAGTGATTGCCCACGAGCTCAAACGACGTCACATGGAAAGACCATCGACAGCCGCGTCCGCCCCGTCCATGTTCTCTCTCGCGGCCCTGAGTTCGTCAGCTATTCGTGAGTTGTGGAGAATCAAAGGCGCTGCCAGTTGATCAAATTCAGTGACGGACAGGCCGACAAGCAACTTTGGATGAGGGCATTCGATTCGACCGTCTGTTACACGCAATTGGCCTTGAACCAAACGAAGCGATGGTGCTTCGAAGATGACAGTCTTGTTCGCGCTGCTTTTGAGCAAGGTAGGAACTGGCTTCACGGTGATATCCCCGCGAACGGCCAACAGCGCCTCAAGGCAGATGCGCTTTCCCGCGGCTTGCCATAACTCGAGCGCGCCTCCGATCGACGTGAGGCGCGGGGCAGTGATGTCCGATGCAATGGTTGCCCCGCCTTTGATCTGTGACAATGACGGAGCTACCAGCGGTCCGCCGACGGTTAGTCTCCCGCCTACGGTTTCAAGCTGGTCGATTTCAATAGGTCGATTCCCATGGGCAACGATCAGGGAGCCACCTACATGCTTCAGTTTGGGCATCGAAAAGTGCGACGCCGGCAGCGGCATGCTGCGTACAGATGACGCATAGAGGTCAAGGGAAATCGAGCTGATCTTGTCGATCGGGATTCCCTGACGAACCGCGATTGTGGCGTCGATAGTCCCTTCACAGTGAAGGGTTCCGTCTGGCATTTCGATGAACCTATCATCGAGTCTCACGTCAAAGACCCATGCTTGTTCGATCGGCTACCTCGTCGCCGGTGTTTGACCCGATCGTCGCTGCCGCTTCGTGGAGGTGTCGTTCTTCTTCGAGCCACGCCCGGTAGATTGCGAATGCTGCGTCACCTATCGACCGATGCGGGGGTTGAGCGCCAAGTTCAAGCGCAAGTCCGTACTCATGAATGAGGCCTCCCACCGCTTTCAGTGCGGGCAGCCCGACCAATACAGGGCGGTAAGGGATGAGCACATGTCCTTTCGGGCCGAGTATGTCCTTCCCGATCACCCTCAATGATGGGAAATGCTGTTCACCTTCAACTTGAGGTGCCAGAACGATTTCGAGGTTCTCCCCCACGATATTCAGCTTCGGGAGGTCTGCCAGATGTCCGAGGGCTAGGCTTTTGCTGACCGTTTTAAGTTCGCCGAATCGAGACTGCCTCAACACCCGTAGTTGACCTGCAATTTCCTGAAGTGAAGGTACCTGTTCGGATATGTCAGACCTTTGACGCTGACCAGGCTCAACCGATACATCCCCTTTGACCCGACGTAACGCGGGCAGCGTTGGCGCACCGGGATACAGGCGAAGCGTCCCGTAAATCTCTGAGACACGCTCGGGTGGGACCTCGGGCTTCTGGTTTGTAGAGGAGATACCCCAGTGGCCGTTGAACCGGATCGTCCGGTCGACGAGTTCCAGGTGGGTTGGATTTTCCGGCCATGGACGGTTCTCCCGGAGGGTGTGCTTTCGTAGTGGCATGTCTCGCGCCCGCCATGAACCGCATTGTGAATGCGGCTGGTTTTCGACATAGTAGACGCCAGCGTACCCACACAAGCAAGCAGCACGGAGGCAAGCCATGCAGCTTCATACGTTCAAAGCCGGGGAAACTAAGCCGATCGACGGCGCCCCCATGGAAGTCATGATCAAGGCATTCCAGGCGATCGACACGAGGCGACCCGGTGCCACCATGGCTGATCTGCCTTTCGGGATCATCCTGATCGAGGACGGGATCGCCGATGAACGTGATCAACATCAGTTCGAGTTCAGTGCCAATCGACGCACCTGGCTCGGGATCCAGCTTGAGCGTGGTACGAGCACTGAGGTTAAGCGCCGCAATGAGAAGGCGCTGCGAGTGGGCCTGACGAGCTCGGGGGTGTTCAGAAGTGCCGATGCTGGCGCCGATCTTGATCTCGGCGAAGCGCTTCCATCCCGATACCCCGCCTCTTTTCGCGCCTGGTTGGCCAGTGGTGACCGAGGGCTGTCGAGCGAAGCCATCGCCCACCGGCTGTTCGGCTTTCCCGTAGCACCGATCAACGCCGTCGTCACGCCGCGGGACCCATCGGACTTCGCCAGATGCCAGAAGCTGCTGGATAGCGTGCCTGAGGCTGCCGAGCGACTCGACGAAATGCGCAGTGTCTCGGTTAAATGGGCAGGCCTGGTTGACCATTGGGACGTTCTGGCAGGCCTTTATCGTGAGGAGGCGCCCAGCGGAACGGCACCGAAGCTTTATGCTGCTCTTAAGGCCTTGCTCGAGCCCTCACCGGGGCCTGATGACGATGCTTCTGTGTCGTCGCCGGGTATGGCGACGACATGAGTCCACCCAAGGCAGAACGGTTCGGAATCTCGGCCGACGGCGATCTTGCTGTGGCCAAGCGGATCAACGCGATGTCACAGCACCTCGCCCCGCTCTACGTCCCGATCGCAGAAGCGAATCAGGCACTCGCAGGCTGGGGCAACACCCACAAAACTCTGGCCAGGCTGGAAGTTGCCGCGAAGATCTACAACCGGGCGCTCGACCAGCTTATGCCTGAGCTGGCGCAGCTCACAAACAACAGCCCCTCGACGCTGCGGATGGTCTTTCGGCCGAGTGACGAGTTCTCGGTAGGTTTGACGCCTTCCAAACTTCGCAACGTCGCCCATTATCGGTCGTTCAATGAGCGGTTGTGGACCCGTTACTCGGGCATGGAGCGTCCTCCGACGTACCCGTTCGGAAGCCTTGACGACGTACCGCATGCCGAAGATCGCATGGATGCGCCCGGCGAAGAATTCTCCGCCGCACCCAGCATGGGTTGAAGTTGAACATCTCACCCCAGCATTCAGTCGAAGACCGACCGGCGCCGGCGCAGCCCCACGCGACTTCGCAGGCTGTCATTGAGGTACCGTTGTCGCTGATCAGGCTGTCTGATGATGTTCCGCAATTCAAGGCCGGCGCAGATCCCCGATCCGGGCTTATCGAGCCGCTGGCCGGGAAGTTCGAACGTATCGGCGTGGCCCCGGTGCAGCTCTGGGAGCGCCAGGACGGCCGGCTCGAAGTGATCAGCGGCCGGCACCGCTTCGATCTGGCGCGCCGCAGCGGCGAAACCACCATTCCTTCACAGATCCACCGCGAGGCCGACGGGTTTGACCGTCTTCGCGCGGCCATCCTCGATGCGGAACTGAATATCCGTGACAGCCAGGGGAGCATCCATGATTACGCAGCCTACTTCCGGTCTTCCGGCATCGCAGAAGCCGAGGCCGTCGACCGCGGACTTCTTGCGCGAAGTAAGGGACGCGCCGGATGGACCATCGCGCATTCAGGCGGCGATGCGCTCTTTGCCGCCCATCGTGCCGGCCGCATCACTGACGCAGCCGCAGAAGCGATAGCCCAGGCCGCGCCAGGCTTCGACGCCATCCAGAGCGTGGGTCTTCGCGCCGTGATGGACGATCGCCCTCTGCAGGTTGCGGTCAACACGATGCGCGCCGTGATGGCCGCCGGCGTGAAGTCGAGTGGCGATCAATACCAGGTCGATCTGTTCGGCTTCGACGATACCGCGCTGGCCGAGGCAGAAGCCCAGGCAAGACGGGCTACGGCCGAGCAGCGCGCCCTTCGCGATCGAATCGCGGCGGTCAAAGGTGCCGCCATGAGGCCGGCTCAAGCAAAGGTGATGGGTGTCAATGTCCGGCGACCAGCCGCCGTGATGGATCAGGTGCGGACCATGGAGGCCGAGTTGACCCGATGGGATTCGTGGCACCAGCACGCTGACCTCGTGGAGCGTGTCGTCGCTTCGGATAGGCCACAGGTCGACGAAGGGTCTTTGGGCGCCTTGGATGCGGTTTCGCTTCGATGACATCGAATGCGGCAGCAGACATATCGGATAGCGATGTGATCCCATGATTTCACATGCAGGCGCACTCGCCGCCCATCACGATCTGTTTGCCGATCAGCTCGATCCCGGGGTCCGGCGGCGCTCGCCCCTGATCCGGCCGCTGCTGATCCCGAACCGGTACGAGGACTTCAGAAATCCGGTAACTCGGTTCTTCCGGATTCCCCGCGGCCCCGAAGCAGAGCGACGACTGTTCATCGCCGCACGCCCCCAGAAGCTTCGACGTGACGAACGCATGGACTGCGCGCGGGGGGAGTTGGTCGATAAGGAGGGAAACGAACTTGCGTTCATGGCGATGGGCAAGGCCGCGCCGCTGATGAATTACCTCCTTGGTGCGGCCGAGTCCTATGCCATCGCCGGCCGCCTGGTTCCGAACGGTCGTCAAATGTTGCTGGTCGAGCCGGAGCCCGTTGACGAAAAGGAGCCCCCTGCCATCCGGCCGGTATATCCCGTGGCGGTGCAGACCATTCGCGCCGTTACTGCGGATATTGAAGGCGATCGCACCAGCTACCTGGCACCACTGCTGGCTCAACGACACATCCGCCGCACGCTGCTGGAATGCTGGGATTCCTACCTGGAGGCCAGCACACACATCCTGAAGACGGATGCATTGAAGTCGCGCAAGGGTTTCCAGGCAGCATTCGTGGACTTCGGGATCACATCGATTCCCGAGTGCCGCGACAAGTTCGTCGAGCTGCTGCACGAGGTGCACCTTCCGCAGAATTGGGACCGGGCACACGCAGCTGTGGCGTCGCTGCGCTTCATCGCGGCGGTGGCCATGCTGAATGACGGTATTGCCGAAGACGCCGATCAGCAGAAGCGGCGCGCGCGGCGCTGGGGTGGCATGGAGGTGCCGTTGCTGCAGGCCGAGATGTTCACCGGGACCGGCGAAGAGGCGGTTCGCGGGCTGGCGCAGCACCTGCCGTACCCGCTGACGCCGGATCAGATCGAAGCGGTCAAGACCATCCTCGCCGATCTGATGTCTGGCGAACCGATGCACCGCATGATCTCGGGCGACGTCGGCTCGGGCAAGACGGCGGTATACGGCTGCGCGGCGCGCGCGATGGCGCTGTCCGGGCGTAGTGTCGCGATCATGCTGCCGAGCACCACACTCGCCGAACAGGTGGACGCCATCATCTGTTCGATGAACCCCGACCTGCCGGTGAACTTCATCACCTCTGACCGACATCGCATTCTGGAGAGTGCGCGGATCTGGGTGGGCACCTTGGCGTTGAACGGCGTGATGGAGTCAGGCTTCGATCTGACCATCGTCGATGAGCAGCAGAAGATGGGCCGTGAGGCGCGCGAATGCCTCCTTGGCGCGCGAACCCACCTGCTTGAGGTCACAGCGACCTGCATCCCGCGCAGTCAAGCGCTGGTGCTGCTCAACGACGTGCAGGTCACTCGCCTGACCAGCTGCCACGTTCAGAAGCGCATCGAGTGCAGCATCGTCCAAAACGGTGGCCTCGATGAGGCGATCAAGCGTGCGCGGTCCACCGTCGAAATCGGCCAGCAGGTACTGGTCGTCTATCCCGCGAAGAAGGAGAACCGGCACATGGTGTCGCTGGGCGATGATCGCCCGCACTGGGAAGCGGCGTTCCCGGGGCGCGTGGCAGAACTGCACAGCGACCTTGGAACGGCGGCCGCCAGCGCTGAAGTGGCCTCGATTCGTGAGCGGCGCGCCGATGTGCTGCTGGCCACCACGAAGGTCGAGGTCGGTATCGACATCGAGGGGCTGTATCGCGTGATCATCATGGAACCCGAGCGTTACGGGCTGGCCCAGCTCCACCAAATCCGCGGCCGTGTCGCGCGCGCCGGCGGAACAGGCTACTGCGATCTCGTGATCCGTGAGGTCGACGGCGAGGTTGCTTCCACCATGCCCGTGCAACAAGAGCCGGCCGCTCCGGACGAAGGAGAAACAGAGCAGGCCTGCGCGCTGGACCGGCTGTTTTTCTTCTGCGAAACCCCGAGCGGATTCGAGGTGGCGCATTACGACATGGTTCGGCGGGGTTCGGGGGACATGACCTCGCATGGTCATCGACAGTCTGGGAAGAGCCTCGTGAACCCGTTCCCGGGACTTGAGGTCCCGCATGAGTACCTCATGCGGGCTTCGCCGGTGCTCCGGAAGGTCTATGGCCTGCGTGAGGACGTCGACCTCGATGAGATCCTGGCGCGCCGAACAAGGACATCGAGCCGCTGAAGAGCGCCTGAAGCTACCGGTCCACTTGCTGGTGCGATGGTGAAGGCGGTCGGTCTGCGAGCCACGATCGGATTCAGGTTCGTCTTCTGAACGGGGTCGTAGTCGTTTGCCTTTACGCTAGTCCTGCGGTTTGCCGCGGCTGGACATGAAGCCGCGTTTCAGCCGACCCTCATCGCGTGGGCAGGCTCGTCCTCCTCAAGATCCTCAAGATCCTCAAGTCGACGGATAACGCGATCTGCGTGGCGCTCGAAAACGCGTAGTTCGTCTGGCGATATGAGCCGGTCATGCGGTAGGGCATGGGGTTGCATGGCCTTCTGGAAAGCCTGGAACTCTGCGTCGGCCGGGTTTTCATATCGCTTGACCATGTAGCCATACGCCATCGAGTGGCGCATTTCGGCAAGCCAGCGTTGATCAACTTCACTGCGCTGATCGTGACTCGTCGTTGCGACACCCCGAATCCGCTCGATGATCTCCGCTGACGCCTTGCCGCTGGTGGATCGGATCGCCCAACGCTGGTCGTCGGTGCCCAGGTAAAAGGGCTGGGTCAGCACGGTGTCCGGCTGGCTTCCTCGCGTGCGATCCCCCACGAAAAGCGGCGCACCGTGAATCAAGCCTTCGCGAAGATCAATCAGATGCTCGTCGGGCAGCTGCAGAAGGGGATTGTTCCTGATGACCGAAACGACCAGCACAAGCTCGCGTCCTGGCGCCGGCGCTGCGAGCGGGGTTTTTCGGATGTGGACGAGGCCTTGGGTCACCTGAGGCTGGGGCTGTGCGTCTACCCACATCGTCGAGGTGGCGAAATCTCCGAGCCCCCTCAGGGAAAGCGGGTTGTAGAGCGGGTGATCTTCGGTCGGACCCTGTCGATCGCCGGGTTTGAAGATCTTGTCGGTCAGGTCGAGACGGATGCCCTGTGGCGTCTGTTGAAACATCGCGAGCACCTGCTTTTCGTCTGGCAAGCCCTCGGGCACATCGAGCAGTCCGTAGATGCCGATGGCACCTTGACCTGATCGCCCTTCTTGATTGGTGGTCTTGTGGCTATGACGAATGAACAGGGTGCCGTTCGGATTGATGACCATCGAGGTTTCCGGTTGGGCTATGCGATATACGCTAGTAAAGCTAGGATAGAGCGCAGCACAAAATCACGCCAGACGGCTGGCATCAGGCCCCCGTTCACAGGACTGTCCCAATGGGCTTACACTTTGCACCGATCTGCCGCCTGTCCGACCTGGTCTCACGACCCCGGACGGGCTTTTTGCTTTCTGGGGCCAGCACATGAAAGCCGGTCTAGGCGCGATCGTTTTCGTCGATGGCCAGAACCTCTTTCACGGCGCCCAGAGCGCCTTCGGCCAGAAATCGCCGACCTACGACGTCCGCGCGCTCGCCCAGGAGCTGGCAGGACAGCAAGGTGAAGTGCTGACGCAGGCCAGGTTCTACAGCGGCGTTCCGTCGCGACACGACAACCAGTATTGGCATGACTTCTGGGCCTCGAAGCTACTCCAGATGAGCCGGTCGAAGGTCGAGATCTTCACGCGGGAACTTCGATACCGGACGGTCACGATGAAAACCGACGGGACCGCGCACACAGCGCGGGTGCCTCAGGAGAAAGGGGTCGACATCAGGATCGCGCTCGATCTCCTCAGGCTGACGACGCAAAAGGCGTACGACACCGCGATCATCGTCAGCCAGGATCAGGATTTCAGCGAGGTTGCCGGAGACGTGAAGGCCATTGCGCGGGAGCAAGGCCGGAGGATTCGGCTTGTTTCAGCCTACCCGAGCGGCGGCGAGCACCTGAACAAGCGCGGGATCAATGGCATGGACTGGATGCCGATCACCTGGGACACCTATCGGAAGTGCCTTGATGCCATTTCCCATCTGCCATCACGCAAGCAGGGGGACAAGGCGACTTCAGCATCTGCGGCTCCGCAAGCGGCTAGTCTGGGTTGACTTGCAGGGACCACGTTCATTCAAATCGGGTATCACGGGAGGGCAACATGAAACGAAAGGATTCGACGAGGCGTTGGGCCGCTGTGTTCGCAACGTCCCTGTTGGCGATCATGTTGACGATCGTCGGCTGCGCGACCGAGCAGAAGATCGTTGATGACGGTCGGCCGTTCTACCAGCGTGCCGGATACACGTTGATCCGGCACCTGCTGCCCGAAGACAGGGCGTTAGGCACGTCGATCACCATCTACGAGAAGGATGGCCTGCTGTTTTATGTTGGCAGCGAGGAGATGACGATCTACAAGCCGGTCGAGGGTCTCGCAATCGTTGCCTTCTACTATGACCCGGCGTTCAAGAACGACCGCGAACGATCGCTGAAAGCAAATTTTCACATGTTGGCACCATCAAGATTTTTGAAACAGGTAGATCCGTCTGTCCGCTTTGTCGTCTATCCGGAAATGCTTTCGATGATGAACCAAACGATCACAAATCCAGAACCGGTCGATGAGTTCTTGCTAACTCATGGTGCCCACTGGGCAGCGGTTCCGTTCAAGGATTCGTTTGTTTCGTACCCGTCATCGCGAAGCCCAACAAAGTTTGATTTCAAGACTTACGTTGCAACGCTGAAGTCCCTTGATGCGGATGATCTCGCCCGGCAAATCAAGGAAGGTCGTGCTCATGCCGCCGGGGCTGATGAGCGCATCGCCAAGGAAGCGAAATGGAAGGCCTCCTACAACAGCAATCTGGCGCAAATCGATGCGTACCAGAGGAGCAAGGCGGCCGAACGCGCAGCATTCGCGGCTGCCGGCGCCGAGGCCTTCGATGCCGCCCTCGTTCAACCCAAGAAAGTCGGTTCGACCGTCTGCTCGGCCAACAATCGAATCGGGTATGTCGACCAGGTCGAAGGCACCAATCTCAAGATCCTGGTGCAGGGTCGGGCGATGGCGATCAAGGGCGTTCACTGGAAAGCGGGGAATTACGAGGTCGATCCTTCTACGCAGAGGAACGTCTTTGAGCCGGGGATCGTGATCGACCCCTACTTCCTGTTCAGGGGTATCACGGATCAGATTCAGATCTCCAAGGAACCGGCGACGATCTGGGACAGCACCAGCTTCTGGGCCGTCTGTCCGTACCGCTGATTCACCTATGGGTTAACGACGTCCGGTAGGCCTGGACGATGGTATGCGCCAAGTCCCAGAGCACCTTGTCACCGGCTCGGATGACGTCGAGCAACAGTGCCTTTTCTTCGACGTAGATCGGGGCGAAGCGTGGCTCGTGCGTAATGATCCCTTCAAGGTTGTCGATCATGTCTCCGAGCATGATGGTCTTGCCTTGAGGAGTCGCAAGGGACCGTCGGCGGCGGTCAATGGTCTTGCGGGCAGCTCGATTGCCATCGGCCGCCGTACTGGTGTCGGTCAACATCGCCACAAGCTCGGCCACCTCCGATCCAAACTCAAGAACCAGGTCGCCGGCCGTCGCGTCGGTATCTTCGATCGTGTCGTGCAAGTAGGCAGCAGCTACCATGATCGAAGTGTGCGGGACGCTCCGGACCCAGCCGACGACCCGATCCGGGTGGACGATGTAATCATCGCCGGTAGCTCGGCGTTTCTGACCCTTGGACTTGTGGTGGAAATTCGCAAAGGCCCGGGCGCTCTGCTCCAGGTCGGGATCGAAGTTGCTGGCCATCACCGCGGTGGGTGGTCTTGATGCAAATGCTTTGTTCATCGTGTGTCAGTTGAGGCTTGGGTGAATGCGGTTGACCTGCTCGATGACGATGGAAGCCCGCGCCTCGGCGTGCATGTCGTCGCCGAAATTAGCGATGGAACCGCCGTGTTTGCCAGTGATCCCGACTACGGGTCGGTTGTTTTCCCCCCGCATGTCATCGGCCAATCGCCAGGGGAGTTGCAAGCCTGCTCCAAACGCTTTCGTCTCGTGGTCTGCCCCGCTGAATGCCGACACGATCGCATCGGCGACTTGCCGCCCCAGCGAGCAGCTCCCGCAGTTCGCAATGGGTTTGCCGGACGCATCGACGACCCCGTAAACAGTTCGTCCGTGCAGCCCATTCATGTTCGAATCAACTCGCAGCGGCAAGGTCAGCGTGACTGGCGAAGCCGCTATCAATACAGGGTCCGCCTTGTAGACCAGCTCCGACTCGCGCCAATGGTTGCCCGCGGAATCGACGAAGAGACGCTCGCCGCTCTCCCGATCGACGCGCTGGCTGTTCCAGTCAATGTCCGTTTGGTCGGATTGTTCGAGCAGCAGCTGGCCATCAGACCGGATCGTGGCACTCGTGATTGCGCATGTGCCGCTGATGACTTCGAGCGTCGCTTCGATCTGAAGCGCATTGGGCGCCATCAGATACCCCTCGCTGCCAACGTCAATCTGATTGAACATGGGCGCCACAGGGACATGCTTTTCCGCCGGTTTCATGTGCGCCCGGCATTGATGGCAATGTGCGCCCTCGTAAGCAGCAGGGAAAACCCAGCACTGGGAGAGAACATCCCAGGTTCCACTGGCCTCAACGCTGAGGTCTGTGCTGCCACACTGGGAACACTGGTAGACGATTCGATGGGTCATGGTGATCTCTGTCCCGGGTGTCGCGGGGCTGACGATGGGCCGTCAGCCCGCGAATGTCTGTTCGGTCGTTCAGGCGGCGAGGAGGGCGAGGTACTGGTCCACCGGCATCACCTGAACACCGAGCGCGGCTGCTGCCTCTGTCTTTTTGGCACCGACCTTTTCGCCGACGACCAGCAGGTCGGTGGTCCTGTTGACCGAACCCTGCGGGGTGGCCCCAAGCGATCGCGCCTGCGCTTCCATCGCTTCACGGGACATCGGCATCGACCCGGTGAACACCAGCTTCTTTCCTGCGATCGGGCTACCGGCCGTATCGGCGGCCCTGACCGTCGGCTCGATTCGGAAACCCAGATCGACGAGTGCCTGGATGGTGGACGTCACCTTCGACAGGTGTGGCGCGATCGCGGAGGCGGTGTGCGCGCCAAACCCGGCGATGGCCAGAAGGTCGCGCTCACCGAGACGCGCGAAGTCCTGCCAGCGGTGGATGACCAGCGCGTGTCTCGCGTCACCGCGGCCGAAGTGATGAATCCCCAGCGCGCCGACAGCGTCGGTGTCGAGAATGACTTCGGTCTTCCGCTGCGCAATGGCATCGATCAGGTTGCTGGCCACGCCGGCATGAAGACCAGCTTTCACCATGCTGTCGATCGACAGGCTGAGAATCGCCATCGGATCGGTCAGTCCGGCATCCGCGAAGGCATTGCAGATCGTAGGGCCGAACCCCTTGATGCCAAGCCGCTCGAACCAGTGCCGCAGGCGCGTGCTGGCCTGAGCGACGCAGCCATCGACATTCGGGCAGCGCAGATGATCGTTTTCCCATACCGTTTTAGTGCCACAGCTCGGGCAGACCGACATGTCGGTTTCGACGGTGGACGGAGTAATGACCTTGGTGAGGAAGGGAATCACCTCACCACTTCTGCAAATCTCGACGATGGCTCCCGGGCCGAGGCCCAACCGCCGGACGTGTCCCGCCGTGTGGGTCGTGCAGCGGCGGATCACCGCACCCGACAGACGAATTTCGTTCAGCTCCGCCACGTGCACAATTCGGCCTGTACGACCTACCTGGGGCGTCAGCGCCCGGATTGTGGTGATGCCAGTCTCGCCGCGGGTCTTGATCGCCAGCATGTAACGATGATGCGTGGTGGCGCTGCCGAGGATTTCACGAATCTTCGGATTGACCACTTCGACCACCGACCCATCGGTGAGGTAGTCGCTCATGGCCCGAACCCTGGTGTTGACGTCCGACCAGGTACGCTGGAATTCGTCGATCGGGAGGATGACGCGCGGCTGCCGGGCATAGGCTTCGAAGCGACACACGCCGGCGGCGAGCGCGGCAGCGTGGTGCGGCTTCACGCTATCGGCCGCGACCAGGCCCACCATGAAATTGCGGGGGGTCGCCATACCGAACTGTTGTTCGATGTGGGACGTGAAGTAGCCATGGTTGACGACGATCTCGCCCGGGCCAATCAGACTCTGGTCGATGACAAGACCCCGCGCGACGTTCCGGGTCAAATCCTGTCCGTGAACGCCGTCGCCGCGCGATGCCAGCGTTTCGCCGTCCCAGTAGCCGGCGAGCCCGTCAAGTTTCGGCGTGACTTCGACTGTGATGTCCGTGATGCCGGCGCTGTCCGCAGCGCGACGAACATTGGCGACCCACTTGTCGATGTTGGCCTGCGTGTAGGACTTCTCCGTGGAGAGAAGCGGAACCGCCAATCGGACAAGCGTACCCAGCAGCTCCTCCGGCTCGGGTTCGACCGAGTTGAGGAAAGGATGATCCGGCTGTTGGCTGCGGAGTTGCTCAACGAGATCGTCATAGACCTCGTCGCTCACTTCAGGAATGCCGGCGCGGTAGGCGGCGTTGAGGGTGGCCAATCGTTCCGCCAGAACAGCAGTTGACTCGGTCATGTGATCGCTCCGTGGTTGAGACTTACTGTAACGCGTTACGCCGAGCGATCAAAGCTCCGCATCATCCTAAGCTTCGAAAAAACCAGCACATAAAGGATTTTTCCGATGAATGGTCTGTCTACCAAGAGGACGCTAGAATACCTAGACCAGCATGGAGCGAAAAAAGTGAAAGTCATTATGGAAGTGCGCTCCGCCGAAGGCGGAAACGATGCAAAAGACCTGGTCAATGTGATGACGCGGGCCTACCTGCGCCATGCGGAACGGGCGTTGCTTTGACGCGCACGTCGTGGAGACCGGCGAAGGTTACGCGGAGCTGACATTCGAAGGCGATGGGGCATCGAGGCTGCTCGGTGAATCCGGCGGGCACCGATGGCAACGCGTACCACCAAGCGAGAAAAGAGGGCGTGTTCACAGTTCGACAGTGACGGTCGTCGTAATGCCCGTAGACGTAACGCGTGATTCCCAAGGGTTGAGGGCATCAGACTTGGTCATCGAAACCATGCGAGGTTCAGGCCCGGGTGGCCAGCACAGGAATCAGACCGAGAGCGCGGTGCGGATCACGCACCGACCGACAGGGTTGAAGGTCCGCATCTGCATGGATCGCTCGCAGCATCGCAACAAGGCGTTGGCTTTGCAGGTCTTGGGCGCGCGTGTTGCTGAACAAGCGCGACAACAGGTCAGTTTCGACCGGTCTCAGGATCGACGAACACTGGCAGGCACCGGACAGCGAAGTGACAAACGAAGGAGCTACCGAGAGCAGGATGATCTGGTGATTGACGGGGCCACGGGTGTGAAGAGCCGTCTGTCACGTTTTCTGGCGGGCGAACTTCCACCAAAGGCCTGAGGTACGTTCAGCCATGACCATGCCGTCGATTCACTTGTACACCGACGGAACCCTCTTGTGCAGGGATGCGGAAAGCATCGGACAAGTTGCACTGGAAGCGCTGACGATCAAACAGGAACAAGTAAGACATCTCGTCGCGAATCGACCGATCACCATAGATGGTCGGGATCGTTTCACGATCCTCGAAACCATTCGTGCACCCTCGGTGGAGATAAATGACGGAGCGTCACTGCCTCGCCTTGCGTCGGTCGAGGCAAATGTCGGTTTGAACGGACATGTTCGGCTGGCGAGAATCCAAATAATCAAGGGCGATCTGACAGTGCGCTCTTCGGAATGTGATGTTCCTTGGCTGACGATGGTAGACGGTTCGGTCTGGTGTACCGTGGGTTCGAGACTGCCGCGGTTGACGACAATTACGGACAATTACTGGGCAGTTGCGGCCACGAATACGCCCGCGCTGATCCGCGTTGGTCGTTCGTTCACACCCCCCGGTCTGCAACTGCGGCGCAACGAGGGAGCAGTGGGTGCCTCCTTCGAGCACCTCGTAGGTGCTGAAGCTTCGCGGGCACTTGGTCGTGCAGACGTTGCTCGGACAGCGCTCGCGCTCGCGGCAAGCGAGTGTTCATCAGGCCTTGAAGATGACAGTTCAGAACACGCTCGATGGGGACTTTCCCTTTAACGGGTGGAATCATGAAAATCATCCTCGACCGACGTGAAATAACATTAAGCGACACGTGCACGGCCATCATCGACCGGCAGCGTCCATCTGAGATCGAGATCAGGGTCAAGGATGACGAACTCGTGACTGAAGATGATCTGTGGTCATTGCTGAGGTCGAGTCAAATGTCCATCTCGGACGTCACGCATGTCATAGGACGTGGGATCTTGGTCGCGAACCACGGCGGGGTATCGCTTGAAAAACTTCGGTCGGTCGAATGGACCTTGGTTGTCAACAGTCAGACTGAGCGGCGTGGGGCACAACGCCTCTTGGCGCTGACAAGAGTCGCCGGTGCGCTGAAGGTCAATGGACCAATCGTCATCCCAAACCTCGAAAGCGTTGGACGCCGTTGTGAACTTCAGAATGGCGCGTCAATGGATCGGCTCAGATCCGTTGGCTTGGATTTTGTGACAAGCGGGGTAGGGACCAGCGCTCGGACGTTGGTTTCGGTTGGTGGAATGGCAATCCTGGAAGCAGGTTCCGCTCCAGAGCTAAGGTTCGTTGGCGGCGAAATCGCGTACAGCATGTCCACGCTGAATGCTTACAAGCGTCAAGAACATCCGTTCTGTCATCCTAGTTGCAAAGATGGTATGGGTGCTGAGGCGGCCTTGGGGGCCGGCGCAAAATGGGTCGAAAATCGTTCTCTCATCGGTGATGAGTTCGATGATGCGGCGTCGCAATTGAATGAATCTTCCCCAGCCGATCAATCCTTGGTATGAACCCCAATTTCATTACCGAGTTGAGACCCTTTTTGCTCTTGAGCCGTTCGTCGAATGGAAGATCCTCGCCATGATTCTACGATCGGCGCTGAGCCGCCTTGCTGATGATTCGTGTTCACTACAGATACAAGCGATCCCTCCGCTGTTCTGGCACGAAATCGAGGATGTTGTTCGTGAAGGTCGATTCTCGATCGACGAATTATCCGTGCTGAAAATTGAGTCCGACACGCCCCTTTGGTTCAAAGAACCGGTTGACGGAAAGAACCTTCGCAGGATCGAAGGAAACCTCGTGATCAATATGGTTCGCGCAGGTTGCGGGTTTACGTTTCTTCAAGAGATCAAGGGCAACGTCATGCTGATGACGCCTACGCGCCTGGATGCTCTGAGAAGGCTTGAGGGATCACTGACCGTTCGTGCGCCAGCACAACTAGCCTCAGTCGAAGTTGTGACGGATCACCTCGATCTAAATGTCGGCTTCGAGGATGTTTGTCAGTTTCCGATGCTTGTCGGTGTGGGGGGGGCACTTCGAGCGAAACGTGCTTGGCCGATCCATGCACCCAACTTGCGGTTTATCGGCAAGGGTATTGAAGCAAACGACATCTCGACCGTGATTAAAGTCGTTCATCCACTGTTGACGGCCAATATGGGCCGATCCGCGGCGATAACTTCTGCTGATCATGTTGTTGGCTCACGGCGTCAGGTCTCCCAAGCATCCGTCACGCTTCAGGGTGACGAGGAGTCGGAAGGTCTGGATACGGGTCTTCGAATTTAACGTCAATGATGAATTACGGCTCGGTGGGAATTCGAAATGGTCGCATCCCATAACAGACTTGATAATTCATTCCTGCTCAAGAGATCGCCTGAGGGCGATCTTCAAGCCATTGTATCGAGCACCGGTAGGATTTCCTGGACGTCCGTACAGCTTTTCCTGCAGAGGTCTGGCACTCGCGAGGAAGAAGTATCTTCCGTCACGATTGAGAACGGCTTCCTATATGTCGACAAGCCGAACGACGCACGTTTTGTCAAGAAAGTTGTAGGCCGCTTTCAAATGTCGGGAACAATCAGCGGCGTATTCATGCCACGCCTTGAGCGTGTATTCGGTCCGATGGATATAAGTTCGACAGGGCGAAAAGAGCTTCCCAGGCTCAATTCTGTTGGTGGCCCCTTGCATATCGGAGCCCCCGTTGATCTTCCATCACTCTTGCTTGTCAACGACTCTCTGAGCTGTGTCGACCGTTCTGCGGCAGCGCTCATTTTGCCGTCGCTTGTTGGCGTAGGCGGCGACCTATCGGTTCCTGGTCTACGGGTTCAAGCGCCGCAACTGCGGTTCCTCGGAGGAACTACTTTTCTTCACCGAGTTTCAGTGTCGGGACCGTCTCGTGCCGATCTTTCTGCCCCCCTGCTTCAAGGTCAGGCAATGGGTAGAAGTAGGGCCATCGATGCTACGCTCGAGTTCTGCAAGTTGCGAAATCAGCAAGCCGAGCAGCAGCGACAAGCTTCTGCCGATCTTGAAACCGACATTTCTGCCATCGACCGAGGCCCGCTGCTCTAGGTCAATGATGGAGGTAAAGGGTGAGTTCCACGTACATGAGGCCGACAGATCATCAAACCGGGATGATCAGCACTCGAAACGGTGCTGGTAGACCCTTGCAATGAAACTTCTCGAAGTGTCCAACAAGTCTGTGGCAGGTCAGCTTGTCGGGAATAGTCGCTTCGTTCATGTGCGCAAGGGTGACAGTTCCTTCGAGCTCCGCATCCTCGGCAGTGAGCCGGCAGATTGGACCGAAGCGGAGAGTTATCTTCGAAACAAGCGCATACCAGTCGGGTCAATCACGTCAGTCGATACCGGCGTATCGGCGCTGCGCTTCACTGACGTGCGCCTGCAACTGAGCATCCGTCGTTTGAAAGGGGCAGCCCTTGTCGAGGCCGACGATCGAATCGAGGTTTTTCCACATCTGACAGATGTTGAAGGACGCCTGTCTGTCGCGGGTCCGGTGAAGTTGAAGGGGATTGAGCGCGTTGATGGCGTTCTTTCTGTCTCAGCGGGCGCGCAGCTGCCCAAACTGGTCTACGTCTCGAACCGGGTTGAGATTGACGGGGAACCCGGTGACCGCATGTTCTTCCGTTCTCTCGTTGGTATAGGTCACAACCTCATCATCTCGCCAGGCGTCGTCCTCGACGCTCCTGAGTTGCGGTTCCTTGGTGGGCGCGCTTCTTGGCTTCTTTCTCACGAAGCGCCCGATAACCGCCATCGCTCCGTCTATCTGCACGCTTCCTTCCGTGATTGCCTGGGTGTTGATCCGCACAAGCCCGATGCTGGCAGGATGCATCTTGAAGTCAACGAGGAGGATTTTCATCTCTCTCCTGGGCTGACACCGTGAGCGAGGTCCAAAAACAGTTCGCACTGGTCGAAGACATTCTCTCACCGGGGTTTTTCGAAATTCGCTCGAACATTGACTTGAGGTTCAGTCAGCATGATCTTGCCGCTTTTCTGATGATTCATGGTGTTCAGGCCGATTCGATTACCCGGATCTCCGGTGCTGGCGAACTGTCACTTGAAGGTGTGATCTCGCTCGATCGCCTTGATCATCTTGCTTTGCACCTTCGTGTACCCAAAGGCATTCCATCGTCAGTTTCTCTATGCCCGCATCTCAAGGTGATTGAGGGCAATCTGACGTTATACGGCCCCTGCTCTCTGCCCTCACTTCATACGGTGCTGGGCGATACACGTTTCTCTGCCGAGACCAGTATCCCGAGTCTCGTCATTTGCGGAGGGGAGGTTGTTGCCAGCAGGGATGGTTATCCCTTGAACCTGGTGGCCGCAGGCGGCCGTGTGTGGGTATCAAACCCAAAACAGGCCTACGAGTCACTTCGCTTTGTTGGTCGTGATGTGAGTCAGGCGACCAGTGTTCGAATTGATCCGTCGGCGCGCCGAGCCGGTCACGTCGATTGCGCTGAGTTCATGGGGCGAGACGCTGCGATCGAGGCCGGTCGCAGTTGGTTGGCCTTGAGTCACTTGGCCCATGATCTGCTTGATGACTCCGGTGATGTTCTCGATGGCACATCGAGGCATGAGTTCGACTTGTCGCTATGAAATTTCGGCTAAGTGCAAAAAGTGGTTGAACTCCACATCGGGCGCGTGACTGCCTAGTTGTTCCGTTCTGTGCATTATCCGGTTGACAGCATAGGCCGGAATGTTATTCTCTGTTGTGCAAAAAGCGGTTGGAGAAGAGAATGACAGAGGGAAATGGGTTCGGCCTGTCGCTGGCAGCCGAATGCTGGAAAAACGCCGAAGACCTTTGGGGCGACTTCAAGCACACAGACTTCGGCAAGATCATTCTGCCGTTCACGCTGCTGCGCCGGCTTGAGTGCGTCCTTGAGAAAACCCGCGAGGCGGTCACAGCGGCGCATGCCGAGCACAAGGACAGCGGAATCGACCTTGACCTGATTTTGCGTCAGGTCGCCGGCTACCCCTTCTACAATACCTCGGACTACGCCCTCTCTACGCTGGGCAGCACCAAGACCCGGCAGAACCTCCAGGACTATGTGGCGCGGTTCTCGGACAACGCCCGCGTCATCTTCGAGCAGTTCGACTTCACCAACACCATCATCCGCCTCGACAAAGCGGGACTGCTGTACAAGATCTGCAAGAACTTCGCAGGCATCGACCTGCACCCGGATCAGGTCCCCGACCGGGTGATGAGCAACCTCTACGAGCACCTGATTCGCCGCTTCGGCGCGGAGGTCAACGAAGGCGCCGAAGACTTCATGACGCCCCGCGACGTGGTGCATCTGGCCACCACGCTGCTGCTGGACCCAGACGACGAGTTGTTCGAGGCCAATCCCGGGCTCATCCGCACACTGTACGACCCAACCTGCGGCACGGGCGGCTTCCTTTCGGACGCCATGAGCCACGTCGCCGACTACGGCAGCCGCTTCAAAGTGCCGCCGGTCCTCGTGCCTCATGGCCAGGAGCTGGAGCCCGAAACCCACGCCGTTTGCTTGGCCGGCATGTTGCTGCGCACGCTGGCTTCCGATCCCGGCCGCGACCTGTCCAGGAACATCAAGGGGCCGTACAGCACGCTGTCGCGCGATGCCTTCATAGGTGAGCGGTTCCACTACTGCTTGGCGAATCCGCCGTTCGGCAAGAAGTGGGAAAAGGACCAGAAAGCCGTCGAGGACGAACACAAGGAGCTGGGCTATGCCGGCCGTTTCGGCCCCGGCCTACCGCGCATCAATGACGGCTCGATGCTGTTCCTGCTGCACCTGGCCAGCAAGCTGGAGCTGCCCGAGAAAGGTGGCGGCCGCGCGGCCATCGTATTGTCAGGCTCTCCGCTGTTCAACGGCGGGGCCGGCTCTGGCGAATCCGAGATCCGACGCTGGCTGCTGGAGAACGACCGGGTGGAGGCAATCATCGCCCTGCCCACGGAGATCTTCTTCCGCACTGGCATCGGCACCTACCTCTGGATTCTCTCCAACAAGAAATCTGAGAAACGCCGGAGAAAGGTTCAGCTCATCAATGCCACCGGCTTGTGGACCTCGATCAAGAACGAGGGCAACAAGCGCCGCAAGATCAGCGACGAGCAACAACGGCAGATCGCGGATATCTACGCCGCCGCCGAAAACGGCGAACTCAGCCGCATGCTGGACTACAGGACGTTCGGCTACCGCCGTATCCGCGTCTTCCGCCCGCTGCGGATGCGCCTGCACCTCTCCCGCGAGAACCTGGCCAAGCTGCGTGACGACAAGGCCTGGGCCAAGCTCTCCCCGGAACAGCAGTCCGGCTGGCAGATGGCCTTGGCCGCGCACCTGGGCGAGGTGCAGCCGGTGGCCTGGGCGGAATCGTTCATCGCGCGGGCCACACGCGGGGACGCCTCGCTAGGCAAGGTCGGCAAACCCTTCCTCAAGGCGCTTGTTAATGCTCTGGGCGTGCGCGACCCGGAAGGCGAGCCGGTCACGGATGGCGACGGCAATCCCGTCGCTGACACGGAACTGACCGACTACGAGAATGTACCCCTGACCGAGGACGTGCGCGACTACATCGCCCGCGAGGTGCTGCCGCATGTGCCGGATGCGTGGCTGGATGAAACCTTTCGTGACGAACAGGACAAGGACATCGGCCGCGTCGGCTACGAGATCAACTTCAACCGCTACTTCTACAAGTATCAGCCGCCGCGCAAGCTCGATGACATCGACGCCGAGTTGAAGCAGGTGGAGGCCGAGATTGCGGCGCTGCTCGGGGAGGTGACGGAATGAAACGCGACCTGACCACTTCCGGGGTGGATCGTCAGAACATCCTCAACAACCCCTACGCCCTCGAAAAGATTCAGAACACCCTGGACCTGCCGGCCCTGGAGTTCGAGGGCGAGCAGTTCATGACCAGAAGGCAAGTTGCTGATTTGTTTGAGGTTGACGACAGCACCCTTGACCGCTACCTGTCCGCCAACGAAGCCGAGCTACGCCATAACGGCTACGTTTTAATGCGCGGAATTCGCTTGAAAAACATGCAGTTACAGTTTGGTCCCCTCATCAATGCGGGGAGCAAAACGACCCAGCTCGGTGTGTTCACCCTGCGGGCAGTGCTGAACCTGGCCATGCTGCTGGTCGAAAGCGAGCGCGCCAAGGCGATCCGTGCCCGCATGCTCGACATTGTGCTCGACACCATCGCCGAGCGATCCGGCGGACACACCAAGTACATCAACCAGCGCGACCGGGACTTTCTCCCCTCCGCCTTCCAGGAGAGCCAGCACCGCAAGGATTTCACGGGCGCCCTGAACACCTGTGTGGAGATGGGCAACTACAAGTATGCCTACTTCACCGACCGCATCTATCAAAGCATCTTCAAGGAAAACGCCCGCGAGTACCGAAAGGTCCTGCAACTGGAAGAAGGCGACAAGCCGCGCGACACCATGTACGCCGAGGTGCTTCAGGTCATCGCCAGCTTCGAGGCGGGACTCGCTCATGAGCTGACCCAGGAATGCCAAAAACTCGGTCGAAAGCTGAGCAAGCAGGAAGCCGAGCAGGTCTTTGTGCGCTTCGAGAGTCATCCGCTATGGGCACCGCAGTTGCTCAACGCCCGTACCAAGATGGCCAGCCGAGACTGGCAATTCCGCGATGCCCTGCATCACCGGCTGGAGGAATACGTCAAGGCCGTGCCGCGCGAAGACTTCGAAAAATTCCTGGACGAAAAGAGCAAGTCACTGGAGCGACAGCTTCAGGAAACCCGAGAAGTCTTCGAGCGGCTCAAGGATCGCTGAGCCGTGGAGATCCTGTACTTCGATCTGGCGCATGCCATCCGGGTGCATGACGGCATTCTGGAGCTGAGCGGCGGACTGCCTGGCATCAAGGACGAAGGCCAACTCGACAGCGTGCTGGCGCATATCCAGAACGATGACTACTACCCGACGCTGGAAGACAAGCTCACGCATCTGGTCTTCGCGCTGGCCAAGTTTCACTGCTTCACCGACGGCAACAAGCGGTCTGCGATTGCACTGGGCGCCTACTTCCTGGAACTCAACGGCTATGACTGGCTGGTGAATCACTTCATCCGCGAGATGGAGAACATCGTGGTGTGGGTAGCGGAAGGCGGCGTGCGCAAGGACCTATTGCTGAAGCTCATCACCTGCCTGTGCAATGCCGACGACTATCCGGAAGAACTCAAGCTCGAACTGATCGACGCCGCTGGAGGATTGGCATGAGCCATTACAAGCCGTATCCGGCCTACAAGGATTCAGGCGTCGAGTGGATTGGGCCGGTGCCGCAGCATTGGGTCCGCCTTCCGTTTAAACGGCTCGCGATGATCTGCAACGGCCAAGATTACAAAGAGGTTGCCGATCCATCTGGCGCAATTCCAGTGATGGGATCAGGCGGAGAATTTGCTCGTGCTTCGAGGCCGCTATTCGATGGCGAGTCTGTCCTGTTGGGCAGAAAGGGGACCATCGATAAGCCCCTCTACATGAAGGGTCCCTTTTGGCCGGTCGATACGATGTTCTATACCCTGATTGACGATCAGGCAGACGGGCGTTTTGTTTACTACGCCGCCACGAACATCCCGTTTGATCGTTACTCCACAAACACGGCACTTCCGAGCATGACGCAGGAGGATATTTCCTCTCACATGCTCGCAGCACCCGAGAAGAATGAACAAACCGCCATCGCCGCCGCGCTCGACCGCGAAACCGCTCGCATCGATGCGCTGATTGCGAAGAAGACCCGCTTCATCGCGCTGCTGAAGGAAAAGCGCCAAGCGCTCATCACCCACGCGGTCACTAAGGGTCTCGACCCGAACGTGAAGATGAAGGATTCCGGCGTGGAGTGGATTGGGGAGGTGCCGGCGCATTGGGCCAGCGTGCCTATCCGGCGCGTTTCTCGATTGGAGTCCGGGCACACGCCCAGCCGATCAGTGGCGGCTTACTGGGAGAGCTGCACAATCCCTTGGTTCACACTCGCTGATATTTGGCAGGTGCGAAAAGATGGCCGGGTCATCGTCACCGATACCTCAGAGAAAGTGAGCGAACTTGGAGTTGCCAATTCGTCGGCGCGAAAGCTGCCTGCGGGAACCGTCATCCTTTCGCGGACAGCATCGGTGGGCTTCCCAGCAATCATGGGCTGTGAGATGGCCGTGTCACAGGACTTCGCGGCTTGGGTTTGCAGCGAGCAGCTGCACAACGAATACCTTTACTTCGCGCTCAAGGCAATGCGACCGGAGCTTGGCCGGCTCACGATGGGGTCGACGCACAAGACGATCTATATGCCTGACATTGAACAGCTGCGTTGTCCTCTTCCCCCCGTTGATGAGCAGCATCAGATCGTTGAATCGATAGCGCGAAGAAATGCGCGCATTGATTCGTTGTCTGATGCAGCGGAGCGCAGCATCACACTCCTCAAGGAACGCCGCTCCGCCTTCATCACCGCCGCCGTCACCGGCCAGATCGATCTCCGGGAGGCCGCATGAACGGCGACACCGCGCACCAGGAAAAGCACTTCGAGGCATACATCGTCCAACAGCTCCAGAAGCAGGGCTGGCTGATCGGCGACACGCAGCACTACGACGCCGAACGGGCCCTGTACCCGGATGACCTTGTGGCCTGGCTTGAAGCCACACAGAAGGACAAGTGGGCCAAGCTGTGCAAGGACTACCCGGCCGACCCACGCGGTGCCCTGATGGATCGGCTGTCCAAGACGCTGGAGACGGATGGCACCGTGCAGGCACTGCGCCGGGGCTTCGCCATCGCCGGCTGTGGGCACATCGATCTATCTGAAGCCGCGCCGGAGGACACACGCAACGCGGAGGTTCTGAGGCGGTATGCCGCTAACATCCTGCGCGTGGTGCCGCAGCTCAAGTACCACCCGGCGCGCGAGCTGGCGATTGATCTGGTGTTCTTCATCAATGGCATTCCCGTGGCGACGGTGGAGGTGAAGACCGACTTCACCCAGTCCGCCGCCGCAGCCGTGGAGCAATACAAGACCGACCGCCTGCCGCAAGACCCGAAGACCAAGCGCCGCGAGCCGCTGCTGACCTTCAAGCGCGGCGCCGTGGTCCACTTCGCCTTGTCGGACTCCGACATCCAGATGGCAACGAAGCTGGATGGCGAGAACACCTTCTTCCTGCCCTTCAACCAGGGCAACGAGGGCCACGCCGGTAATCCGGCCCGCAAGGACGGTGAATACCCGGTCGCCTACTTCTGGGAGAAGGTCTGCCAGCGCGATGCCTGGCTGCGCATCTTCCACAGCTTCGTCTACGTCGAGAAGAAGGACGTGGTGGACCTGAAGGGCAACTGGTCCAAGAAGGAAACCCTGATCTTCCCGCGCTACCACCAGTGGGATGCCGTCAACGCCATGATCGCCGACGCCAAGGCCAACGGTGCCGGCATGCAGTACCTCTGCGAGCACAGCGCCGGCTCCGGCAAGACGAGCACCATCGCCTGGACGGCGCATGACTTGATCCGCCTGCGCCGTGACAACGGCGAGGCGATCTTCAACAGCGTGATCATCGTCACCGACCGCACGGTGCTGGACAGCCAGTTGCAGGATGCAGTGAAGCAGATCGATCACCAGTTCGGCGTGATCGCGGCCATCGACCGACAGAAGTCCTCGAAGTCCAAAAGCAAGCAGCTCGCCGAGGCGCTGATTGCAGGGACGCCGATCATCGTGGTGACGATCCAGACCTTCCCCTACGCGATGGAGGCCATCGTCACGGAGCAGGGACTCAAGGACAAGAGCTTCGCGGTCATCATCGACGAGGCCCACGCTTCCCAGACCGGCACCAATGCCACCAAGCTGCAAGCAGCCCTTTCGCTGAGCAGCAAGGGCGACATGGCGGGCATGAGCGTGGAAGAACTTCTCGAGCAGCTCCAAAAGTCACGCAGCCGGCCCAGGAACCTGAGCCACTTTGCCTTCACCGCGACCCCCAAGCATTCGACCTTCATGTTATTCGGGCGCACGAAGGACGGTGGCAAGCCGAGCAAGACCAACCTGCCGGCGTCGTTCCACAAGTACCCGATGCGGCAGGCCATCGAGGAGGGCTTCATCCTCGACGTGCTCAAGGGCTATACGCCTTACCACACGGCGTTCAACCTCGCCAAGCAGTTGGACGACACCAAGCGCGTCAGTGGCAAGGCGGCCAAGCGGGCGCTGGCGCAGTGGATGAGCCTGCACCCGACCAACGTCACGCAGAAGGTGCAGTTCATCATCGAGCACTTCAGCAAGAACGTCGCCGCCCTGCTGGATGGCAAGGCCAAGGCGATGGTGGTGACCAGCTCGCGCGCCGCCGCCGTGCGCTACAAGAAGGGTTTCGATTCGTACATCGCCAAGCACCCGGAGCACGCGGGCATCCGCTCGCTGGTGGCCTTTTCCGGCAAGCTGACCGGCAAACAGGTGATGCACAGCGATGACGAGCGCCTGAGTGGCGATGTGTTCGAGGTGGATGCCGACGAGGAGTTTACCGAGCTGAGCATGAACCCGGCGGTTTCGGGCCAGGACCTGCGGATCGCCTTCGAACGCCCCGAGTACCGCGTGATGCTGGTGGCGGACAAGTTCCAGACCGGCTTCGACCAGCCCAAGCTGGTGGCGATGTACATCGACAAGAAGATCGCCAACGATGTGGAGATCGTGCAGACCTTCTCGCGCCTCAACCGCACCGCGCCGGGCAAGGACGAGACCTTCATCATCGATTTCGTGAACAGCCCGGAGAACGTGAAGCTGGCGTTCGCGAAGTACGACGACGGCGCGCTGATCGAGGAGGCGCAGGATCTTAACGTCGTCTACGACATCAAGAAGCTGCTCGATGCTCACGGTCTGTATGAGGCCGAAGACCTGGAAGCATTCAAGCAGGCCCGCTTCAAAACCTTGCGCGACATCACCCAGGCACAGGATCCCCAGCACAAGGCACTGTATGCCGCCACCGAGCGACCGACGCGGCTTTACAACCAGAAGCTGAAGATGCTGCGCGATGCCATCGCGACCTGGGAGTTTGCCTACGAAAAGGCCCGAGCCAACAAGGACGAAGCCGGCATGAAGTCGGCAGACCACCAACGCAAGGACGCCGGCGAACAGGTGGCGGCTCTAATGGGGTTCAAGAGCGGCCTATCTCGCTTCTGCCGCACCTATGCCTACATCGCACAGTTGATCGACTTCGGCGATCCCGAGCTTGAGAACTTCGCCGCTTTCGCCAAGCTACTCGGCAAGCGGCTCGACGGTGTACCGGCGGATCGGGTGGACCTGAAGGGACTGGTGCTGTCTGGCTTCGACATCAAGTCGCGCACCGAAGGCGCGGGCGATGAGCAGGAGAAGCCGAAGCTGAAGCCCGTCGGACCCGGCGGCAGCGGCAAGGCCGATGAGCCGAACTATCTGAAAGAGATCATCGACCGGTTGAACCGCCTGTTTGGTGATGCCACGCCGCTGCGCGACCAGGCCACCTTCGTCAACCACATCGCGTCCATCGCAAAGGAGAGCGACGTGGTGATGGCCCAGGTGGAGAACAACTCCCGCGAGCAGGCCCTCAAGGGAAACCTGCCGGGCGCCGTGCAACAGGGCGTGGTTCGGGCCTTGTCGTCGCATCAGAAGCTCGCCACGCAGGTGCTCAAGGCCGACCGGCAGGCGATGGCAGCACTGACTGACCTGATCTATGAGCTGATCCGGGACCGGCGGAGCATCGATCTGGATGACCTAAATGCTTGATCTTCTGAACCTGCCGGGCGTGAGGCCGGTGGACCTTCAGAGTTCGCAGGGGGTCATCACCATCACTGCCGAGGTCGTCGAAGCCAACCTGCCCGCGTGTCTGGAGTGCAGCAAGCCGCTCTATCGCCACGGGCATCGACGCATCGAGTTCGCCGATACGCCTCAGCAGATGCATCCGGTGCGGCTGGTGATTGATCGTCCGCGCTACCGCTGCGAGTCCTGCTGCAAGACCATTACCCTGGAGCTGCCATTTCTGGATGAGCGGCGACGAGCTACGCAGCGACTGGTCGGGGCAATCCGCGAGCGTTGTCTCGGGACGACGTTCAGGGGGCTGGCGGAGCAGACCGGCCTTGCCGTCAACACAATCAAGAACATCGCCCAGGACTTGATCGAAGAGCTAGAGGCCACTGTTCGCTACGAAACCCCGGTGATCATGGGGATCGACGAACTGAATCTGGCTGGCGGCTATCGCTGCATCATCACCAACCTTGCAACCAACAGTGTGTTCGACATGCTGGAGGAACGCACCAAGGCGCACATGAAACCTTTCTTCCGGGACCTTCCGGATCGGGAGAGGGTGGAATGGGTTTGCACCGATATGTGGCGTCCGTTCAAGGAGTCCTACGGGCCGTACCTGCCCAACGCCCGGCTCGTGATCGACAAGTTCCATGTGGTTCGCATGGCGTCGGATGCCTTGGAAGACGAACGCAAGAAGCACCAGGCCGCAATGGACCGGAACGAGCGACTGAAGGTCAAGAAGTCGATCCGCTGGCTGACACTGAAGCGGCCTAGCTCACTAACGCCTCAGGAGCAGGAGGCGTTGAAGCTCGTTCGCGTCGGCATCCCGCTGTTGGCCGAGGCGTACGACTTCAAGGAAGCGTTCTACGGGATCTACGACGAACCCGACAAGGCGTCTGCTAAGCGTGCTTTCGAAGCATGGGAGAACTCGCTACCTGAGGGCCGCTTCCCGAAGTTCCACGCGCTCGCACGAACCGTCCACAACAACTACGACGACATTTTCGCGTACTGGGATGCGCCGATCCGGCTGACCAATGCCTATACCGAAGGTCTGAATGGCTTGGTTAAGGTGGCCAACCGGATGGGGCGTGGGTACAGCTACGAAATCATTCGCGCCAAGACCCTGTACGCCAAACATGCCCGCAAGGTCGGCAGCCTGTTCAAGCCGACCCGTGTAACCGAGGTTCCAACCAGCGGGCCCCAAAAACAGGTCGAATACGGCCCCCACATTCCAACCTTGGTGGAACTATCCGACTCAGGAGAGCTGGGTTGATCCTAGGGGTCTTTCCAACCACATTTTGCAAATAGCCGAAATTT
>JAANSK020222194.1:0-37468 GCA_011763485.2 Isoetes engelmannii
ATGCACAATAAATACGACGCACAGATTCTGATTTATACGGAGCGTCGTATATTGTAATCGCGTATAAAACATAATTTTGGATGGAAGTAAGAAGAAAAGTGTTCATCTTGACATTCTCCCAACGGGGGACCGGGGGGGGGGTGTCGCTAGTATCAGAGCGCTAAGATCTTGAATCGTGGACTTCCCTAGTGATTTATGGCTTAAGGTTTTCCTTACCTACCTGGTGATTTTCGATTAGATGAGACGAACTACTTAATGGTTCTAGACATTTCTTTATTACTGCACCTCCTTATAGAAGCCTAGAATTATTTCAATCATGTAATTTTTATTTTTTATTTTTTTTGGTATGAAACTTAAACATTTTTTCTATGTTTAGATTCTGTGAAGGTAAATACGTTCTTGTTGGTTATCTTAGCATTGTATTGCATGGACACACCCCCTCCCCTTCCCCTTTGCAACCTCTCCTCCGCACCCACCCTCCTCCCGGGGGGTGGGTCAATGGATCTTTATATCCCAATTAGTTGCACAATCACATGTGATTTGGATCCTAGAAAAGGTTCGTCCCCTTCTCTCTCCAATTTTTGGAAGTGGGAGCTTCCACCCTCTTGTGTGCCAACTGCATACGTAGGCAGATATGGAAGTGGGCAAAAAACTGTAGCATGTGGCCACCACTAGTGTATCTGAGTAGCCTATAATCATAATCTGGGTAGGTAATACCATCTGGATACTACAACTCTCAAAATTTTGAATAGCAAGCATAAACACAATATAGCCCTAGAAATGAACCATTACTAAGGAAATTAACAATTAAGTTACATACGAAATAATAAATGCAAAATATTAGACAAGCTCAGTTACAAATGCATAAGTTCCCACTCTCATCTAGACACGTGTTAGAATCCTTTATGAGGGCATATTGCCTAAGCTAGAAATTCAGTAAGACAACACGTGATACTCTTACGCTGTATTGGATGATCCAGGAGGGGATCCCACCTTAGTGCGCAGTAACGATGCCGAATTTCGGACCCTTATAGGGAAAATGAGGCTTTTTTTCTAGTGAGGTTTTCTCCCACATTTCTCCACGGAATCAGATGAGATCAATTTGAGGCTGGTCGGAATGCTTCTGGATCAGGCACATGTAGCACCAAAGGAGGAAGCTAAGCGAGCGCCGCTGCTATGGTCAAGCTCCAACCCAATGAAAAAAAGGGCCGAAGCTGCGCAATAACCCTTTAACTGTGCAGTTAACTGTGCGATCCCGGAGGAGGGGATCTCGCGTCGAGATCTCGGAGGAGGGATCCCATTTGGTGATCACTGAGGGCAAGATCAACCCAAACCAGTGTAAAGCTATCGGAGGGATCCCATTTGGTGATCACTGAGGGCAAGATCAACCCAAACCAGTGTAAAGCTATCCTCAGCCCAGTAAGACTACTATACGAGCCTAAACTCTAAGAATATAATAGAAAAGAATAAAATTTGCAAATCAAAACCGAGACCCAAGACGTCTTTCTTTCACCATGTAAAGTTTCCGCCGTGTCCTCGCTCGCACCTTTTCCATCACTTTTCGAAGGATATTTTTTTCAAATATTTTAGCAATGGCATGAGTTTCCGTTCTACATATAAACCTAGAAAAAAGGCATACCGGACCGGTAGTCGGGTATCAAGAAATCGCACAACACGTGGAGAGAGCACGATTTGCCTCCCAATAGTCTATGGGAGGTGAAACTTTGTTCTAGCATCATCCAGCCCAAATCATCTGGAAGGGCGCATTACTCCCGAGCTGGATTGTTTCATGTGAATTATGCGTTTAGAGACCCGCAAACATAATGTTCGAAGCACATGTAAGAGCTTCGATGTCAATGCTTTGTAAATTTTCGCTGGACTTATCAGATGATTAGCCTTGAAGTCATTACGTGTGTGTTATTCGTAGCTGATTTTCCATAACAGCAATCTTAAATTCTTTCATTCGGCATAATTTTAGGGAAAACATAATTTTTAGAACACAGCTGGAAGTAGTGATTCTAAGACATAAGGAATAATTTGGGACAATTGTTTGGCTAAGTCCGGCAGTTGTCATTCATTCATCCAATAGAGCATTGATGTGTTATGGATAGGATTGGGGTCCTCTAGTAAGTGCTGAAAAATGATATATTTTTCTTACAGGCCAACCTATGGATTTGATTGATGCAAAACAGCTGTTTAACTTAGTCACACAAATAAGTAATGTGATGCATGGGCTGATTATATTACTTGTACTTTTTTCTAATACACAGTTTTTTTTTTTTTTTTGTTTCCAGGTATTATATTTCTTGCGTCGATATTTAGGGCAGTACGTCCGGGAGCTCTCAACAGAGGCATTAAAAATTAGCGTTTGGAAAGGTCTGCTTTGGTCTAAATGTACTTTCAAATATGTAGATCTGTTTCTTATTAACAAATAATTAAGTTATGCCATGTACAGTGTTTTAACTTTATAAGCTATAAGATTCAGGGTTCTCCAACTTGTCACTTCTGTGCATGGATTGTCTTGATTGCAATCTCTTTCTGTTTGGTTGAAGGAATAGAATACTCAAACGGGATATCCAGCTACTCATTCTGCGAATAGAAGTCAAGCCTATCGTCTACTTAAATTGAACACTAACATTTAGTTGAGGAACTAACAAAAATTAATGGAGGTTTCAACTTCCTAAGATGTTATTAGTTCAATAAGATCCGTCATTATTACCAAAAGTTTCTGAAGACAAAGAGAATATGGTTTTTTCACAAGTCATCGGATGTATTTCCATTTGTGCCGTTATTAATGGCGAAGCTAAAAAAGCTTTGGTCATGGAAACAAGGAAGTTTGAAGGAAGTGGGCTTCATGGATATGTGGCCATCGTATGCAGAGAAAGTGGATGTCTATCAGAACTTCTTTCAAGGAGTTATGTATTGGCTGGTTATGAGAACTTCTTGCAAGGGGTCATTCGAGTTATGCATTGGAAAGGTCATGTGAGATCAAAACAATGACTGCAAAAGGGTATTGTTTGTACCAAATTTTCTGCAGCAGTCTCCTGCAGAATATAATCTTTTTGTCTTTTTTTCTTTCTTTCTTTCACCTGCATGAGTTTTTTTTTCATGTTCCACTAAGAACGACTTGGTCTTGTTAGTGTGCTTGCACAACCTTTCTTTCTGCTTACATATATGGTAAATTATGTCTAATTTTATTTGTTGAAACAGGTGATGTGGTGTTGAAGGATTTGCAGCTGAAAGCTGAAGCACTGAATGCCTTAAAATTGCCTATAACAGTGAAAGCAGGTTTTCTTGGGTCAGTTACCTTAAAGGTAAAAAATATAGATGCTATAAACGTGTTGCGTGCCGGCCTTTTTAAATTTCTTTTGGATAGAGGGAAACAATTTATATTTCTGTTTGACATTCTTTAAGAGTCAGACCCGTAGTATTTGTTAATGAGAAGAATGTAGTGCCTAACATGCCTGGTAGGCATTTAGTTGATAGAATAGAACATGATGCTGGGAAATGCAATAATTTCAGTTGGGGGATCTATGCCATGTAAATTTAATTACAGTTCTTTTTGCCGCTGTAATAGTGCTCAGTCCGTCTAGCCCATTTTTGTTCTGATTCGTTACATGATATACTCATATGGTGAATTGTCACAGGTTCCATGGAATAGGCTTGGGAAGGAGCCAGTAATTGTCATTCTTGATCGTGTTTTTGTCCTTGCAGAACCTGTTCAAGATGGCCAGTTATCCACGGTAGGCGTCGTGTTATGCTGTTAGAAACTTGTTGTCATTTGTGGTGTTAATTCATTTGTTATTCTTTTATCAGAAAGAAGAGAAAGAAAAATGGTTGGAAGCAAAGAGGCAGCAAATTGAGGTTTGGGCATTCTTTCGCTAGATTGTGTATTATCTGCTGAATGTAGTTTGTGGTAATGGGTTTCTTTCTTCTCTGTTAAGGAGCTTGAAGTGGCGATGCTTGAAGCAAAAGATAAAGGCCCTCTTACACCAGAGAATGTATGTGTCTAGCTTCTAATCTATTGTATTCAGGTTAAAGCTATTGTATTTAGATACACATTAAATACATTCAATCGGTTTATTCCATCTCTCATTGTCAATAAGCAGTCCTCTTTTCCATCTCTTGTTTCTCCAGATTCCTGAGACGACATGGATAGGGTCTTTGATTGCAACTATTATAGGGAACTTGAAGATATCAGTAACCAATGTTCATATTCGCTATGAGGATGTAACAAGGTTGCTTTTCCATATTATATGGAAACCTGGTTTTTTGTTGCCATTTTGTTGGAGAAGCTTTTTAATTCTGGCATGGGCTGGTTTTAAAGTGTTAATGCACGTTTTGGTCCAGCAATCCAGGTCATCCATTTTGCTCTGGAGTGACACTGCACAAACTCGCTGCAGTGACAACAGACGAGAGTGGAGCAGAGACATTTGTAACCAGTGGAGCTTTGGATAGGCTTAGAAAGGTGCTTTAATAACTAAAATGTATCTTTTGTACTATACTGATGCTTCCATCTTTGCTCAATATTTTCTTGCTGGGTTTCAGTCTCTGCAGTTGGAATGTCTCTCAGTGTATCACGACTCTGATACCGAACCTTGGGTGGTTGATAGGCAGTGGAAGGATATGACACCCCAGGAATGGAGTAAGGTCAGTATTTTCTTTTGCTATCAAAGTGTGGACCAAACTTTTGGTGAAGCTTATTTCTTGAAAATGGCAGATGTTTGAACCAAGCATCCAACCTCCCGATGGTACTGCAATTAGTATGGTCCATGACCACCAGTACTTGCTGCACCCCGTAAAAGGTTTGATGCATTATCAGCGCTACGGCAAACGGGAGAAACGAGAACCACATGTTCCTTTCCAGAAAGCCTCTATGGAGCTTGATCAAGTTTCTATTACTCTTTCTGTGGTATGTTCGAGCTTGAAGCAGCTTTTTTGGTGCATATTGTTTGTTCCAGTTTCACAATTCTGTAATGAACATATACTGATCTCTGGTGGTGATATTGTCTTCTGCATCTCACCAACTATACTTCTGAAACATATCTGTGCCCATTTGGCTACCTTTGTAATCCATCTTTTGACAATGCAAATACCTTTAGCAAGTAGTATTCACGTGAAAGCACCTAAGGCATTAGGCCTTGTGGCAGAATTTTATATATTTGTATTAAGCAATCAGGAATACAATAGCATGGTTTCTCTTTTAGTCTTCTTCTAGTCCAGATAATCGGGAATTGTTTCCTACAGGAGATACGCATGATCCTTTACTATGTGTTTAGAATCTCGTCTACTACGGGTGGATAGTAGAAGTTTACTTTTTGAAATTTGATTAGATGTTTTCAGTGATAGACTGTTAATTTTTTTTTTTTTTGGTGCTATCTAAAAGTTCCGTATGCTCCCTGTCGTATAAACCCTATGGGGTATAAACCCTGTGGGTCTTCCGTAGACTAACTTCCTTTCTCCTGTGGCGGCGCGATGTTATACGTGAATCTCCATTTTGGGGCCACACGAGAGGGACTTCCTTTGCTGGCTTTTGTTTCATCAAAAGCAGTAAGTAGAATGATATGCTGATTCGCAAGTATAAGCATTGTACGTATTCCATAATGGAAGAAAGATAGAGAGTATATGAGCGCCTAATAGGAACCACAGACTCTAGGGAACAGACTAACTACAGATAGGTGTGACTATGGCTTATGTAAGAATGCCATGTCAGCAAGAAGTGTGTTACTGTGCTATGTCATGAGTCTGACATCATCATATGTCATCATACACGTCAGCATATAAGTCTAACAGCCTTTCTGATGACTAACACTGCTGTGAACTTAAAAGAAACACTTTTGAAAGTGTTCAACACATAGAGAAGACTCAATTATGGCTGGCAAAGAACCTTAATCTTGGACCAGATGCTGCTTTCCTTGTAAAATTGAACCTACGTTCATGGGAACCATTTTCGAAGCTTGAATAACCAAATGTTTCATCTGTGAATAAAGACCACTCATTATCTGCATATCAGCAGCTAACCAAGGAAATGCTAATTGTATCTGTTCCTCATGTTCATCACAGAATGGCCTCTTTTGCTGATAAGAAATGCTCAGACTTTTTATTATCATCCAAAGAAGAAAACTTCAAGGGCAAGTAGTCGGTAGCTTGATCAACTGTTAACAATGAGGGAGCAGCTGTTTTGAGAACATCAGCAATAGAAGGCACTTCTAATGACTGTATGATGCCTCTTGGAATTTGATGTAGATGACTTGAATACTCAAGATCATTTCAAAAGAGGAAACGAACTGTTTTAAAATTTGATAACCCCTTTTATGATCACCATGTTCTTGTAAGAAGTTATCTCAAGAGGTGCCAACCAAATAAGAATTATCATCAATGTCAGGAACTGGAAGATGGAAACTACCATGTATTATCTCAGAATATTCAACCAAGCCATCTTGTTCAAATCTGAGCTGTAAAGAGTCCCATAATTCATGGGTAGTAGAGATCCAGGGATATATTTCCTTGTCAATTGTAGATTGAATATCCTTCAAGGCATTCCCATCCAGTAAGTCTTCCCACTTACAATTTTCCAGTAACCATTCAATTGAAGAAATTTCTTCATGAAGATCTTCCAGAATGAATAATTGTCACGTGAAAAGATCTCAAACTCTTCCAAGATTAACTGCCAAACATCCATAACATCAGAAGCTTCTACTAGTAGGCCTTGCCCAAACTGAGATCTCAAAGGCTGCCACAAACCCTTGGAAGTAAGAAATGGACTTTGAGAAACCTTTGAACACAAACAATCATCAATGTTTAGCATTATAGATTTGTGAACTGTTTCTTCCTCATCAAGAGTAGTATTTAAATAGTTCTTTCCTCTCACACAAACCTTGAGAAATGAGTGACCAGGTCATGTGAAATCTCCATTCTTCATAGTTATGCATGGTAAGAAACTTGCCTTTTGTAGGTGCTATAATCTGATAAACCTTTTGTGCAGACGGGGAAGAAAATCTGGCCATAATGTAACTTTTCAGAAAACCCTCCTGAATGATAATTCCTTTATCTCCGTAACTGCTGACACATTTCAAGAACAATATCTCTGCTCAAGTAACTGGTTAAACCTGTCTCACAGAATAATCTTTGTCAAATCCAACTCCCCTGCTCTAGTAAAATTTTGGCCAAATTTGAACAAGGGGTTTTCCGTTCGGGCTTGTAAATGCTTTGCCATTAATGTTTTAATATGACATGCAAGATACGGTAACTCCAGTGTAACTTTAGTTCGGCTCAGCCGGCAACTCCAGACCGTTGCCTCAATTCTGATCCAAACCCAAAATTCCCAAAAATCAAAATCCCAAATTAAACCAATGCCGATCGATGCCCTTTTATATCTTACGTGATCAATTATCAATTGCCCATCAATTAGCAATTGCCACAACTGGTCAGGTAACTGTGTAGACATCAAGATTAGACCAATCCAATGCAGAATCTTAAAAATTTTACCAGAAAAAGCACTTCCACACCATCTTGCGCAAGATCTCCTCAATGATTTGTGTGACTCTAATGAATCCTTGGCTTGTTGAAAGCCAATCATAATCTATAGACACCCAATCCTCTTCTATCAAGGCAAATTAGATGCTATCTTCCATGATACCATGTAAGCATTGTAATCGATAGCAAGATTCCCCAAAAACTGAATAATGTCCACTCGGAGACAATCCCAAAAAGAAAGAGGTCTGACACCAGAAGCATTAGCAAAAATGAGAAGAGCCGCATAACTACAGATAGGTGTGACTATGGCTCTACATCCAACAGTGTTACAGTATTATGCCGAGAAATGTATATTCTCATTGATTCATAAGCTCGCTTAGAAAAGGTGCATAGAAATGTAGGCTTTAACTTTTATTATGTACATTTATACAAGGTATTATGCATCAACTAGAATGTCTAACAAATACTGCATTCTTCTCTGAAGTGTACTCTTCTGTTGGATATTTGCACTTTTCTTGCATTTCAACATTTGTCTTGCTGCACGTGCTATTTCATCTCTTAAATAAAACCATATAAGTATTACTAGAAGGATTATTTGATAATTCCATGCCTGATATTGGATATCATGTTGTGCATGGGTAGGCTCAATACCGTGATGGTATAAAGCTGCTTGAAAATACGTCAAACTACAGGCGGCGGCTGGAATATGTCCATTACCGTCCTTTGGTACCAGTTAAGGAGAATTGTAGGGCCTGGTGGTTGTATGCTTGCCAAGCAGTTCTTCAGCAACAAAGAAAGACATGGTCTGGTTTTCTTGCATTTTGCATTTCTCAGGAAACCAATACTAGAATAACATACTTCCTAAGGTGCTTTCGTAGTCCAAGCCAATAATAAAAATCATAAGTGGAGGGGGGTAAAAGAAGGAACGTTTTGTTAATGTCACTTATGAGGTAAGGATAAAAGAAAGAACTTTTGTTAATGTCACTTATGATGTAATGACGAAGGACCATGGGGTCTGTGAGACAAGAATGTATTATGTCTGGGCTCACAGTACTAGGTATAGTCTTCCAAAGTTCATAGTTTTGAGTACGCATTGGAAATGCAGTTCTAGAAGTTTTTCCTTTAATAGCATAACTGAACAAAGACGAGACCAATCCTGCCAATGTGTGGCATCTTGTCCTTGCCAAAGCTTATTTAGTTTTTTGTATGTGTGCTTAGGTTCCGTTTTTCTTGGGAGAAAGTCTCCCATTCATGCCATCTACGACGAAGGTATGTGCAACTGTATGCAAGCAGTTGGCAGCAAGGTAGTAAGGTTGAACTTCCAGAGATTAAAGCAATTGACGAAGAGCTGGATATTGAAGTTATACTTCTTTGGAGGTAATATTCCTTATGCTGATATTCTGGCCCTCATTGTCATTTGGTTGGTTGATTGTGACTGATATGATGCAGGCTTCTTGCTCATGCAAAAGTTGAGGGCGCAAAGCTTAAAGCTGCAGGCGAGCGGGTGAAGAAAGGCTCCTGGTGGCCGTTTGGACGGTCTGGCTCTCAGATTCTGTAGCTTTTATTTGTACTTCTGTTATTACGGTTTAATAATTTAGATGTCTTCTGGGTGAATGGATACAGTGCGAGCCAAGATGCACCGAATTTAAAACCTTCAGACCAAGGTTATGAGGCGGGCGCTGAGCAGTTTACACGGGAAGAGTGGAATAAGATTAATGAATTGCTAAGCTACCAGCCTGCGCAGGAGATTGTGGGTGCAGATGCACCGAACATGTTACAAACAGCTTTTGATATCACAATTAAGCAGAGTTTGGCTAGCTTTTCTTATACAAACAAACTTGTTGTTCTTTGTGGCACATTTACAAACTTATATGTTGGCCTCAAATCATATCCAATGAAGACTGTTCATTGCGACCTGAGGCTTACATATTATGGTTTATCTGGTCCGGAGGGTTCTTTAATCGAGGTAATAATTCAGTTTTTTTTTTTTTTTTTTTATTATAACGGTTTTGATTTGAATCTATTGTGCTGTTTGTGTTCCATATGCTCATGGAAATATTAAATAGAAATGCTCAAGTAATTGATAACCAGCAATAAGTAAATTTATGTCTTGTATGGCTTCATCCTTAGAGTCATAGTTCTTATTGGTGCATTGATATCGATTTCAGAGTGTAAGCCGGGAAGGTAGAGAGCATGCGCTTCTGACATCATTTGTCCATCATCCTCTTGAAGATTGGAAGCTTTCTGCTACGTTATCTCCATGTCATGTAACGGTATGATGAATATATACTGAGTACCATTAAATAGGAGTGTGAATTCTTTATAACAAAAGAAGGAAAACATAGTCTATTTGAGTGTCAACTACCCTTGATATACTTTTCCCATATTTAAGTCTTAACTAGTCTTGAAATAAATTTTGCATGGCAAAACATGGGACATTATGCAGGTTTGGCGGCGTAGCTTTGACAGATTCTTGGAGTTCGTAAAGTCTGGACAGGCAGCAAGCCCTACTGTTGCTTTGGAGACAGCCGCGGCTTTGCAAGTGTGTGGCGGGTTACATGATGGCTAAGTTTCAAGAATTTCATAAATGGCTTATGTGATTATTATTTGTTTTGCAGAGTAAGCTTGAAGAGGTAACTCGTAGAGCCCAAGAACAATTGCAGCTTGCATTAACACAGCGTAGGAGGTTAGTATAGATTCGTCTGTTGCAAAATCATTACAGAAATCCTTTTTTCCCTCTAATACAGATGGAATGTTTTGCTTCGTGTTCACAATTTTGACAATCATGCCAAGTTCTTGTATTACTTCAGCTAAGGATTTTGTTGCAGATTCAGCATTGACCTGGATCTGGATGCGCCAAAGGTTAGAATACCAACTACCGAGTTCATGGGTGCTCGGAGTGAAACCCAGCTATTGCTGGATTTAGGACATTTTAAACTTCACACGGCTTGTGTAAGTCATGTATTGCAATCAATTTAGAGTGCCTTAGTCCTCGGCGTGTATTGCCCTTTTACAGTATACACTTCTGCTTAACCAGGAAAATGATCCACTTGAAGGCCATTTGGAAAAAAGCAGCCTATATACACGATGTTACGTATCTGGGAGTGACATATCAGCCTTTTTTGTTGACGGAGCATTTCTTTGGTCAGATCTCCCTCGTCTTGTATCGTCTGCCTCTGTTGTGATGGAAGATGATAAAGTCAAAGGGCCTGAATATTTGAGTTCAATTTTTCCTGTGCTGGATCGTTGCGGCATGTCAATTATTTTAGACCAGGTCTGTACGTTACATCACTTGCTTGTTTGATGTTTCATTTGTGTTTTGACTTCACTTGCTTTGTCCTGTAGTGCCGTGTTGAACATCCAAGTTACCCAGCAACTCGAGTGGCGATTCAGGTGCCTCGGCTTGGCTTACATTTTTCACCTGCAAGGTATTTGAGATTGTTGAAGCTTTTGAAGTCACTTGAAGGTGTGGAAAGGCAAGATGGCCTGGGGCTCCCTAAGGATGTGGTTAAATCAACATCCTGGGATCCAGCAGAATTTGCTGGGAGTGCCAACTTGTTGCTCTGGGGGGTATGATTTTTGGTGGCATTCATAATTTTCATTCAATTCACATCTGCATATCAGCCTTAATATGTTCTACTGAACAGGGCATAGCCAATATCGTTGCTGAGTGGCAGACATGTTGGATCGCATTAGCAGGGCCATATTTATACGTATTGGAGTCAAAGAACGCCCAGAATTATCAACGATGTTGGAGGCAAGCTTTATATTAGTCTCTCAGATTCTGATAGCAATTTCCTGACATCAATTTGGTTGGCAGCATGTATGGCAAGCAAGTCGTCGAAATCCCTCCTCATAATGTTGGAGATTCTCAGTACGTGATTGCTGTTTGTAATCGAGGAGTTGATGCCCAAAAGGTCCATTTCTATTAGTGTTATTTTTTTTAAGCAATTAGGACACTTGTTTGACATGATTGATTGGACATCATAGATATATTTGGCTGGTAGTTATATACTATGTAATTACATTATACCGATGTGTATGTGGTCCAGTAAAGAAAGAAAGAGAGAGAGAGAGAGAGATTGTATTAATGTCTGGGGGAGAGAGCTTGGGTCTATGAGGCTAAACGTTACATAAGATCACGTACAGCTAGGGCACAATATAGCCACTCAGAAAGTGAATTAAAAAATAAATACTAACTGGAACCCTGATAATATAAGAAACTTTAGAAATCTTTGTTTTTTTCTAGCTGAAGGTGTGAAAAAGGAGTGATGCCGGTCTTGTTTTCTTAAATGACTGTTAATGCTTTTTCTTTGCGGCCGTTTTATGTCTAGAGACTTGAATTGGCACTCTTCTAGGGAGACAACAGATGGTTCAAGTAGAGTACATGACTTCTATTTGATGCTATTCTCACCTTCAATGAGAAAGAAAGTTGTTAGCCTTTAGGAAGGGTTCTTTCCTTGCCCCATCTTCCCACCATCATGCTTTCTTCTATGAGCAGTCATAAAGCAATAGAGCGTTGCATTTTTGGTCCTCAAATCTGATGAGATTCGGAAGGGAGATAGGTTCTCACCCAGTATTTGTACTATACTAGGCGTGTGAAAATGAAATGTTCCTCACACTCGATTTCTCTCAAGGGATGTGCACAGCCTGCAGATCCTTCTTGAGCGTTCAATTTTTGGCCTAAATGCCTGCCCAGCCTCAATCTCAAGCTGATGGGGGCACCCTGAACTGGCCTATAGCATCTTCATTGATATGCAAAAAGTAATCCTTGTAGAATTGCATCTGGTGGGGGGCCAGCCATGTCCGAGATGAGTCTAGATATTTCAGATCATGCTGGATCAGCTAGGAGGCGCCCTTGGGGGCCAGCCATGTCCGAGATGTATATAGATGTTTTGGATCATGCCATATCAGCTGGCTCACATCTTTTTTGGAGCCTCTTTTGTAGCACACCAGGTTTGGTTGCATTGTTAATTGCACCCAGATTGAAGTTCAAGGGAGGCAATGTTTTTAGATCAAATCCCATATCAGCAGCCCATTGTGACGCCTTTGCAAACCAGCATTTCTCGCAGCCAACCTTTATGATGATGTAAAAGCAAGCGAAGGAAGCCTACTTTGGCCTTGCTGTGAAGTACCAAGCTGCGCACCTTATGTATATAAGATACAAGCTGAAATGCTGCGTCCATTTGCAAAGGGGCAGCTGCAAATTTTGCTAAATGAACGAGTCAGGAACTGTGCCTTGCTCATAATATTTTTTGACAAGGAATGTATATGAAGCCTTTTTACATGTGCCCATACCTTGGCTGTCATGTCCACCCCCCCACATCAAAGCACCATATAAAGCAGCTGGTCTAATCAAAGTGTTTGGAACATGTTTCCTTTCCGGCAAAGCGTCCCTTCATAAGTCTGTTGCAAAGAGGATTGTTTCTGGCAAGGGCTGTCAGCCTAATGATGCATATCTGATGATCCGGCAGCACAAGAACTTACCAATGGCAGCTTGCAGGATGGGCTCTGCAGGCTGCAACAAGTCACAGCATTCTGCGTAGGTCCATCAACACGATAGCTTTGAAGGTGAACTTTGGGATCACGATGCCCTCACATATGACTAGGATTGTCGATTAGGATGCAAGTGCCAGAATTTAGGGAGCAGCCACCTGGGCACAGTCTGCCAGGAACTGCTTCTAAGAATCCTACCTCAACAGCATTATCAGTCTAAACTTGAAGTATTCTAGAAATTTTGAATACCATGGCAGAAATAAATCAGCAGAAAGGACAAATTTATTAACTTGCATAGAGTCGGTATATTGATAACAAAATATTTTTACAGGTGAAGTAGCTACTGTAAGCTTTAAGAAGCCGCTGAAAACACGTAAATTTTGGTCACAATTTTTTTTGTCTGAGAAATGGTCGTGTTGTAACAAATACAGCAAAAAAACAGTTGTTTTTGACAATGGTGCAAACCACTATGGCTGTTTCTAAAAAATCAGTTTTCCCTCTATTATATGGCCGTATTTTGTAGCTATGTAATCATCAAGTGTCATGGATAGATTTCAGGATTCACAAAGCTCTGCTCAAAGTTTAGCCACATCTCAGTGTCAGGGTTTAGGAGAGTAAACCTGCCAGCATATCCTCAACGTAATTTAGGTGCATCTTTGAAGAGGTAAAAAGGTAGCAAACCATGTGTTATATTTGTCTATCTTCAAGGCACTATGTAGGCTGGGTTGTTTTACCAAAGTTCAGCAGCTCAGTTAGACATGGAAAATCTTTATGAGGTGAGAAAGTCCATTGGACTTCTTTTCTCAAGACTGCTTGTGCTTTTGTTTTGCTGCCCTGCTGCCTGTTTTACTTTCTAGAGGTCTTATCCCTAATTTCATGATATCTTGCTGTAATGTTGTTGGATGTCTGAAGAGGCAATGATATCTTCTTCTTATGGAAGGGCAGGTAAAGATGAAATGTTCCTCAGACTTCACCATATCCAAGTTATTTTCATATCCTTCCGGTTAAGATGTTTAGCACGTTCCAGTTCAATTTGCATCTGATGCGAGGACACTCTAATTGGCCCCATGAAAATCTCATTTTTTTTGGAAGGTCAGTATCAAGATGTCCAGGCAGAGCTTTGAATTGAGCTTCTATTGTGCCGATGAAGACTGTGGTCTGCCTTTTTAGAGATCCAATTGTGGCTATAAAAGCTTTGTAAGAACCTGAATGTTCCATTCGCAGCTCTATGATGTAAAAGATTTGCAGTTCTGTAAGGACTACATTATGTTTAGTTGAAAAAGTTTGAGGAGCTAATGGTTCTTAATAAATTTGAAACAAGGGGGATAACTATAGCATGGCTGGTAAAGGTTAATGTGGGCAGTATAGATTAAGAATGCTTTAAAATAGGTCAAGCATAACTTACAATTAGCTACTTTTATGTCTTGTTTGTTTATCTACATGCTGTTTTGTGCGTATTAATTTCCAGCTTTACACTCAGGATAAGCGAATTAGCTTTTTGTATCTTTGATCGTTAGCATGTTAAATATAGGTTGTGGAATCTTCAAATGCAATTATCTTAAAACTGGAAGATGAAGAAGCTAAAACATCCTGGTTAAGATATCTCACTCTGGCCATATACAGAGCTTCGGTGAGTTCTTACATTCATATTTGGGTGCCTGCTTAAATGAAGATACGTCTAATAAGTATGTTCTTTGATTTGTAACAGGCCCCAGCTTCATTGACAGCAGAGGATGAGAACACAAAAAACTCATCGACGTTTCTTGATCCATCCCGACAGCTTTTATTGTTCGTTGCAGGGCAACTTAATGAATTGTGCATCTGTATTAGTGGGAAGGTACCCCCTGTTTCCTGTGATCTTACTTTCCACATTCATTCTATCTGATGTCTAAACTAAATGGACTCTGCAGTCATTAATGCACACAGTTTTTGCTTGATTTCTCTGCTTGCTTGTTGGACTTTTGATTTTGCTTTCATGTTTTATGAAACTTATTATGAAAGGGAAAAACTTTTCAATCAGCATGGAGGATATAAGCTTAGCCCTTTAATTTGCATGGAAGATATAAGCTTAGCTATGCCTTGTGTCTTTGTTCCAATGGACAGCTCAGAAAACTAACAAATAATTGCGATTTCAACGCTCGTCCAGAACAGATTTTAGCTCTATGGCTACTGATAATAATCCTTATGTGTTGTTATGATGCATTTAGACATCGGCTTTAGAACCTAACACCTACTATGTATCCAGTTTATTTTTTCCATCACTGTCTAGCCGTATTGCCAAAGATCTTGCTCTATTTGATGCTGATGTAGGCTTTACAATTTTCTATCCATCATGCTTTTATGCATATTTAGACAGGAGAACATTTGGGCTAAATGAGTCACTTCGATGACTGATCCTAAAGCTTATAAAATCTTTTGAATTATTTTGGCATTTGCGCAGTACTAAATGTGGCTGACAGGTAATATTATGCTAGGAAATGTTATCGCTCATAAATGTAGGTAGATACGCGCGGTGAAGTCCAAGTTTATGAGCTGAAGATCTGTTCTTTTGACTTTTTTTTCCAGACAAGTCTATACAAAGATGCTGGTACCAATGAGATCCCTCTACTTGAGCTGCAAGCACATGGTGGCAAGGTGGGTCTTAATTGTATCTTAACATTTCATTAGCAATGGCATTCAAATTTACTGTGATTTTCATGGTGTATAGGTGAATCTTCTACAAAGGCCATATGATATGACCATCGCAATGAAGTTGCATACTCTGAAAATTGAAGATAAGTTGCAGGGGCCATTTTCTGAATGTTGTCAATATATTGCCTGCTCTGTCTTAATGGAAGACGAGGATCAGGAGGTGTTATTAAAAGATTTTATTTTAGACGATGAATACGAGAATTTTAAAGATGCTTTGCCAGATTTTGGTGGTACTTCTTATGAAGCCAGTCCCATCTCTGGGGAAGGATCCCATTCTTCTTTTGCTAGAGAGACAGAACTGTGGAAACCTGATCCTCTATCCATTATGAAAACTGAAGCTGCAATGGAGCAATTGGTTGATAGGTCAGAAGTGGCATCAGATTTTGTAAATGTACGCCTGATAATGAAGGAAGCAGGATCCCCAGATTACGACGGCTGTGACACTCAGGTTGTGCTATTGCTCAAGCTACATTCAAAAACAAGAAATGGATGAATAAAGTGTCTTATATCTATATATTTATGAACATCATGTGCCAAGAAAGTTTTGTGGTGTTGAACATCCTAGATCTCATGGGCGATGGCTTTTGCAGATAAGCATAAACATGGCCAAGCTGGATTTCTTTTGCAACAGACCCACCGTTGTTGCTTTAATAGACTTTGGCATAGAGTTGAGCGAGATAATGGAATCTGTGGATGCTGCTGCGGTAGATACCTTGGGCTATGGGAATGACAGCACGGAAAAACATGTTGTGAAAGGCCTTCTAGGGCGAGGAAAGTCAAGAGTGGTTTTCCACTTGAAGATGGATATGGAAAGCGTGCACATATTTCTTAATCAGGAAGATGGATCTCAACTTGCAATGCTCGCGCAGGAGAAATTTAAGATGGACCTTAAGGTAAGTCTAATATGTGGTCAGGAGAAATTGGATTCAGTTTTGGTTTTAGCTTTTTCTTGCCTTTTTCCGCATCTTTCAATGCTGTGAAATCGACGGCGCTGATGCAAGTTTATCTGCTGACAGGTCTTTCCAGGTTCATTCAATATTTCAGGTACCTTGGGTAATTTGCGAGTATGCTATATGACCCTTGGCTTTCATCACCATTGGGGTTGGCTTTGTGACATCAGGGATCCCACCTGTGGTTCTTTAGTGGAGGTAAAAACTAGTAGATGTGATTGAGCTCAATGTGCTAACATTGGCTGTCATCGTTAGCATGTCTGTATGTATGATGTGTCAACATGCTTGTGTAACAGAATGCAAGACCTTGATCATCATCGCAGCTTCATTGTCTTGCTTCCTGTTCTGTCTGGGAGTATCTAACCGCCATTGCCTTTGTTGTTCATCTTGCGGGATGACCTTATATTCATAAGGCTTAGCAATTTAGAGCCTTATATTCATAAGGCTTTTCCTTTGCTTTAGATAACGAATAATTTTCTTTTATCAATAGACAAAACTGACAAGGGACTAGTCTCATGGGTTTCTGGACTTGAATGTGATGAATGTGGCCCAACCTAGTTCGTTGATGTTGCACCAAGAGTCATTATCCCTGTCCGTTTAATGTCACTGCATGGTCGAGTCAGATATCTCTTCTTTGTTTGCCGTCTCTTTTATCAGCAGACTTCTTTGGGCAATTCCTTTGGCAATGGCACTCGTCAACAAGAACCTATTTTGCAACCAAACATAAACCCTCTTTAAAAGGTTCCTTGTCTCGGTTTTGCTGAATGAAGAATGGCATTGCCTTGCCACTGTTTAGCTCCAGTTGTGTTCTCATTCGTATTGGATTTCCCCATGCTTAAAAGCAATGACACTATCCTCCCAAAATTATAGGCACCAACATTTTGGTTTCCAATCTTCTGGCTGATTCTTCAGAAGTATGGATTTATATGTTTATGCCTCCAGCTTCAAAGTACGGAATGTCTCCCTATCTAGGGTCATGCATACATATGACTTTCATTTGAACTTCCTTAAATTTTTACTCATGATGTGGATTTGTGCTTCACTGATCTTCGAATATCCGATTCTCGTTTTTGCGGACAAGTAGGGTCAATAGCTCTGTTACACAATTCCTTGACTAAGGGGTTCAGATTTGATAGGAAGTTCCATTTTCGTTCTGCTTGAGTCACTGTGCTAAAGAGTCCACTGAACTTTTGCATCTTCCACTTGTGCTAAGGCAACAAATTGGGCAATTTTTAAATGATTGTTCCACGTCAGGATGGTCCTTACCTGAGTAATATGTCGAATGCCAAAAACCACTAATCAGACGAATAAATTTCTGCTTCTGTAGTGTTGCTTTCTAACGGTGATGACATAAGCATTGCCACTTCAGCAGAGGATATATGCTTTAATCTGTACAAAATGAGGTTGGAAAGTTAAAGGCAACATCTTTTCCTTCAGATAGACTGGACTGTCGAGTATGATTCATAGCTTAGACATTTGCATTGTTTCTTTAGTGTGCTCCAACATGAGCAGTGGATCTTCAGAATATGTCCTATCTAATTATTTATTGTTCCTGATGATTGTTGGTCTGTAAAGGTGGCTCTAAGCCAGCCATACAGACAGTTCAATGTGCTCATCAGTGCCTCATGCTATGCATATTAGCACGGCGTACTACACATTGTTTTGCATGTTCTTTGTGCTATATAATCTTAGAGTAATTGTCCCTTCAGCTTGTTGACTAGAACAAACTGTCATGCAGTTGGAGTTCCAATCATACAATAAGGACGACGATGATTTTCCTGGGTATGATTACAGCTTAGCTGGGAAGCTTTCTGCTGTACGCATTGTTTTTTTGTATAAGTTTGTGCAAGAGGTACTGCTGTTGTTTTGCTTTAAACCTCCGACTGGTATATGCAAGTTGTAGTAATCTGACAAAAAAAGATATTACAGGTCACAGCATATTTTGCTGCTTTGGCAACTCCACAGTCCCAACATGTTATTACAGTAGTGGATAAGGTAGGAGGACTGGAGCATCTTATACAGCAAACTGATTTAGAAGGTTCTGCTGCCCTCAAGCTTGACTTATCAATGGACACACCGACAATAATTATGCCTCGCTGTTCTGATAGTCGGGAGTAAGTAATCCTTGCATTTATGAGCTGTTAAGCTGTCTAGATCTCATCAATATAAATATCCATTCGCTGTTTGGTTCATGTATACTAAATACACAAGCATGCTATTCGTATTACCATAAGCCAAAGATTCAAAATAAGTCAGATATATGGACCCAAAAAAGGAAGAGAAAACTGTTAAATGCATTTGGCAACTCCAAGACCAGTGAACACTCCATTTGACGCATCATGTAAAGACAAGACATAGCTGCTTTCTTTCACCGTGTCAATATCCTTCCATTCAGGATGTTGTTGGTTCAGCTGGCCCTTAGTTAATCTATTAGACATAGCGTCTACTAAATAGTCAAACATGTGGTGAAAATACAATTATTGTGGTTTCCTAGAAGCCTTGCATTTGAGCAAATGTGTGAGTATTTGCACTCTTATGCTAACTGTGTTAGGCATCTATGTCTCTACATGGGTGAATACACATGGATGAATTTAAGCAATTCATGAGAACGTAAGTGTAGTAGGCTATTGCGCTTGGAACTAATATTTCCAGACCAGATTTATGCAGCTAGATCTTGGACATCTTCAGTTGTCTAATAAGTTCGAATGGCGTGGTGGCGACATGGGTGATGCTGGTGCAGTTCATTTAGATGTTCTCAACGCTGAGGTCTGATAAATGAATGGTGGTCATAATTATGTTTCTGGAGTTAAATTGTTTGCTGTTTTCTGAAACAGATGTCTGGTATTAATATGGTGGTTGGCATTGAAGGTGAGATTGGAAAGCCAATGATCCAAGAGGCTTGTGGGTTGCATGTTAAAGTTGTTCGCTCATTGCGAGATGTCTTTAGAAAAGTTCCACAAGTACAGGTGGACGTGGAGGTGAAGCTCGCTTCCTTGTGTTGTACGACCGTATGGCTTTTTGTCTTTTTTTGGTCTGATGTCTTTGTTTTGTTTTTGCTAGGTTGGAACATTACGAGCTGTGATATCAGACAAGGAGTATCTTGTGATTACTGATTGTGCTGCTACAAATGTTGCTGAACTCCCAAGTCTTCCTCCAAACTTTAGAGATCCCCTTTCTAGTGAATCAGATGATCAAGATGCTGCATTTAAGTATGTGAAGCTAGATGAGCAAAGTTCTCAATCTCCAAAATCCAATGATGAACAAGTTGTATCTGTGTGGACGCTAGTTTGGGTTAGGGTTGATGTACAACATGCAGATTTAGAGCTTTATATTGGTCTTGATCGGGACTCAGCCTTGGCTCGTGTGGAGGTATTTTGTGCACTGGATGTTGTGAATATTGAGATTATACATTTTCAAGGAACCATGTTAACTAGCATCTTGTATGCAGATAATTAATCTTTGGCTTGGCTATCGTACGTCTTCAATGTTGGACGTAGACATCTATCTCACATTACCTAAACTATTAATTGTGGATCTGCGGCCTGGAATAAAACCAGAAATGCGCTTAATGTTTGGTTCTATGAGTGATGTTGAAACTACAGAGGAAAGATCTTCACATGCAGATGAAAATTTACAGCAGGGATACTCGGGTTCTGTTGCATGCATGACATTACTGATGATGGATTTACGGATGAAGCCTGATTCAAAGGCTTTAGTTATCCGTATGCAGCGGCCAAGGTTGCTGGTAGTTGTAGATTTCTTGCTTGCCATTACAGAGTTCATTGTTCCTTCACTTGTCACAATCACGGGGCAAACTGGAATTATGGCAGTGGGTGAGGACCCCTTAATGGTGCAGAAACATATCAGGTTGATAGAACCGTTGTATATGCAGCAGGAAGAAACACTTGTGTTGTCCTCAAATCAGAGGCTTTTTGCTGATGCATGTGGGATTCAGGAGTTTATTTATGATGGTTCAGGCCACACACTTCATTTAAATATTTGTAGTCTTTGTGGGGGTCCTGTTATAGAACCATTGGTTATTATTGGTCCTGGAAAGAAATTGCGTTTCAAAAATGTTCGGTTCAAGGTAAATTGCGGATATCCCTTGTTTGAGAAGATAATAACTGCGCCTAGCTAGGAAAGCTGGAAGGATAATATGTTTTTTGAATATGCTACAAGGCAGCTTTAACTAATGTCATCCTTTGTACCACAGAATGGTTTACACCTTCATGACTGCATTCGACTAAGTCCAGGTGGATGCTACTCTGTGTCTCGTGATGATGGAGTAGTTTTTGATGACAATGTTGATAACGGAGTGCTATCATTGGAAGATTGTATCAGCAAACCGGCAAGTCCAAAAAGAAGCGAGCTTCAATCAACGCCTCTGGACAACAATTTTATGCTCGATTTGCAGGTATTGAAATTGTTTTTGCCATCTATCATCTCAAATATGTAGCACCTATTCGTAATGCAAAACCAGCAGCTCAAGTCGATAATCATCAAATGGATAAGAGCAACTTCTTTAATGTAATTAATGCTCCAATCTTCTAATCTGAGCAGCAGGGATATTGCTTATGCATTTTATGATCTCATATGGAGTTACAAACATTCTGTGATTTGTAGTGCTAATTAGCAACTCAAGTCGATAAACATGAAAAAGATGAGAGTAACTTCTGTCAGCAATCTAATTAATCTCTGTTCTTTTATACTGAACAGCAGGGGCACCCCTTATGCATTTTGGAATTTTGTATGGGGTTACAAACATAAGTGATATTGCAATAATAATACTACGTAGTTTTGACTTGCTTTAGAAGATTTGGCAGAATTCTTTGTTCAACCAGCTCTTTCTTTGAGAAAGTGCAGATTATATCACCTGAATTTACATTCTACGACAGCACACAGTGGCCAGCTGAAAGCTCCTCTCGTCGTGAAAGGTTGCTTAGAGCGAAGTTTGATTTCAGTTTAATGTGAGTATCGTCCTGTACATTCTTGCTTGTTTTAACGCATCTTCTAAACTTGTATCAATATTTGCAGGCTTGCTGTTAAAGATGATGATATGTGGGTGCGTAGTTTTGTGAAAGGGTTAAGCGTCGAGGGTGGTTCGGGAATACTGGTACTCGATCCTTTAGATATCTCGGCCGAATATGTTTGTGTGCAAAAGAAGATGAATATACTGGTTAGGGCATCGGATATATCGACAAGGCTTTCTTTTAATGTTCTCCGCCTGGTTCTTCGTTTGCATTATGATGCGTTGTCAAAATTTAATTTTGGGGCCAGCGTATTATCTCGTTGCACCCATTTTGACAGGATCTGGGTGAACAGACCTGGTATGTGAGGATGTTCTTGTTGAAGTCTGGCAGGAGCTTATGCTTATCGTTGATTTTATTTGAGGATATAATGGTTATGCAGGTCAAAACACTCAGCCAGAAATAGCCTTTTGGCGACCGCATGCACCTCCAGGATATGTCATTCTTAATGATTGTGCAACTTCAGGGTATGCATCTTTTACTTCTGGGTAACTGGATCAAATTTCACTGATTAATTATTTCGTGCAGATCAAAACCTCCCTCCCAGGCTGTTGTAGCAGTCAGCAATGCTTATCATCGAGTAAAGAAACCTTTATATTTTGAGCTACTTTGGTGTTCTAAGAAAGGGAACATTGAGGATGGATCATCAAAAATTCAAGAAGTAACCAATGGAGAAGACTGCTGTGTGTGGCTCCCTATTGCTCCTGCTGGGTACGTGACATTGGGTTGCGTAGTTGAACGGGGGTGCCTGCCACCTTCAACGAGTGTGGTTCATTGCATCAGAAAGGATCTTGTGGCATCTGCAGCCATCAGCGACTGCATATTTTATATTGCTCCGGATGAGAGGTAATCTTTAATATAATTTAGTGCCGTTAATCGAATAATAATGTGGACCTATTTACAACTCAACAGGAGCCATAAAAATGGGTGTACCATCTGGCGTATTGAAAATGCTACGGGCTCATTTTATTTTCAAAACTCAGTTGAGCCTCCCCCTAAGGTTTGCAACCTGCGTGACATTTTATATGAGGATGTCATAAATAGTGGTGATGTAAGTCATTTGGCCGGGGGTGTCAGTCAGAGCAGAAGCTCAAGTTCTTGGAACAGAAGCCCAAGTTCAACCAGTTTCGAGGCAAAGAGCAGTAGAGCCTCAATGATAACAGCACAGTTTGAGAAAATGTGGTGGGACCGGGGAAGCGATTCAAGACGTGCCGTCTCCATATGGAGGCCAATTCCACTTCCTGGATATGCAATAATTGGCGATACTCTTGTTGAGGGGTAAGCTTCTAAGTACTGCTAAGGTATTCTAAGTTCACAACTAAGTCTTGATAATGTCTGATCATCATGGCTTTCTGTCCAGGCTTGAACCACCTGGCCTCAGCATAGTTCTTCGGGATGATGCTTCGGGTCGCCTAGCAAAACCTGTTAGGTTCCAACAGCGTTTGTTCATATCTTCAAAAGGGGTGGAAGATGTCTGCATCTGGTTTCCTGTGGCACCAACTGGTTATGTTGCCCTTGGTTGCATAGTTACGAAAACAGCAAATTTTCCTCCTTTGGAAATAGTGCGATGTGTACGAATGGATCTTGTAAATCAATCTTCTTTTTCGAAGAAACCTATGTGGATTCATATTGGAAACCGCGGCAGTAATAGCTGCTGCTTATGGAGAGTGGAAAATCAGGTGATGCTGAACAGATCTCTCAGTACTATGCTGCTCTTTGTGGTTTCTGAGGTGTAACTTCTGTCATATAGGCAAATACATTTATTGCTCGTGCTGACCTCAAGAAGCCACCTCCACGATTGGCATATTCCCTTGCTGAGACAGAAAAGCCTAAACTAGGAGAAAATCTAAGTGCTGAAGTGAAGATTGGAAAACTGTCGGCAATGATAATTGATGATTTAGGTGGCCAAGTAATATCTCCTTCCTGTCCTTGTATAGGGGAGTTGGAATATTTATAACTTGAGTTATTTGTGTTGGCATGAGTCACTTTTATCACCGTTACATTAACTTAGGGGTTCCTTCTTGCAGATGACTCCCCTTATGGACACCACTTTGACGGGCGTGAATCTTGCAGCCCATGGAAGTACAGAGGCCATCAGTGCTGTGGCACTAATGTCAATTGCAGCCTCAATTTTCAATTCACATCTGGAATCATGGGAGCCTCTCATTGAGCCATTTGATGGAATTGTAAAGTATGTGAGTTCTTGCGTTTTCTTTTCATTACTTTGCTGGTGACATTGCTGTGCATGCACGTAGATACGAGTTTTATGATGGAACTTCAGAGGCAACTCTGAAAGTTGGAAAGCGTCTAAGAGTCACTGCTGCCAATACTGTAAACATCAATATTACATCGGCAGGTTTGGAGGTTCTTCTTAATGCTGCTCTGGCTTGGCAGAAAGAAACGGAATTTGAGCAACAAGCTCAAGCTACACTTCAATTGGTAATTCTTAGCATATAGGGTGTGATAGAAAGTTATGTTTCTCATTTAAGGGCTCTGAGATTCGCTCCTTGATATGTTTAGATGCAGGAAGAAGATTATAATCAGGGTTTTGCCTTTGAGAATGCTGCCTTGGAGACGGGTGAAACTGAAAGATTGGTTGTGGAGAATAACTTATATCGCAATCTATATTTACGCACCAACCATGCAAACATTCAAATCATAAGTGCATCCACAACAAAAACTGTGCTTGTGCCACCTCCAACATTGTCGAATAGGCTTGTTGATATGGTTGAAAGACGACCACCACGTCAGTTTGTTGCTGTCCATGTAATTGAAGCAAAGGTACTTCCTTGACTTACTGCTTGCACTTTTGTTTTCTTCTAAGCTCTTTTGGAGGCATTCAATTGGATAAAAAATTTTATTTTGAGCTCTTCAATTGCATATTGCGTTGCAGTTGTCAGTTATAATAGTAGTGACAGAAGAAGTATGTCCTGATTGTTAGATGCCATGTAGTACAATGCTGTTAGCAGAAATTGGAGAACAGCAAAAACATGCACTTAATATGTATGAAAGGAACATTTTGATTCCTAAATTACAAAGTTCTTCTTATTGGAGTTGCTCATCCTGTTGTTGTTTATGATGACGTCACTGCTGCCCTGGCACACTGCACGCTTGTTGCTGACATGGCATCCTTATATAACATCTATTTTTAGTTAGTCTGTTTTCCTAGCGCTAGTGCTTTCTCTTACAATGTCTACATGGTATGCGAGCAAGGGATGCCTGTAGAATTTTGTGAGGATTGAGTCCGCACTGCTGAAAATTCACAAGTTAAAATTGATTTGGATTGGCTTTCCAACAAGTCGAGATTCATTAGAATCACACAAATTGTTGGGGATGTCATGCAATTTGTTTGCAAGAATACATGTGAGTGTGCATTTTCTGGTAAAATCTTCAATTGGATTGGCCTAATCTTGAGGTTGACATTCCAGGCCGGTTTTGCTGTAGAAAAGCTTTTTTGACACGGTTCTCATACATTCTCAGAGTGGCCGAAATTTGAACATATGGCACTTAATTTGGTATTAATTTTTCTTGTTCGCCTCTGGAGTGGAGGTTTTGGATCTTGGAAAGGTTTTTGACAATTGGTAACTTAAGGGGGCATCAGCCTTGGTTTCGGAGGACATTGGCATTGGTCTAATGGTTTAGGTTTCTGTGATGTTCAAGCCTCGTTTTGAAATCCTCCAACAATGGTGCCAAATTCCCGACGGAAAAGAATCGAACCGCTATTCAGATACACCTCAACTTGTGGGTTGACTGAACTGAAGTTATGGTCCTTGCATGCCATACCAAAATATTAACGGCAAAGGTAACAGAAATCATATCCGTAGCATCTGAAGGGCCGATTAGAGGTACGTTGTTTTAGCCGGATCCTATTGGAGAGGCAGCGAATTTATCAGTGGAACAGTGTCCATTCATCCATTCTCTCTTTGTTCCTAAATTCTAGCATGGTATCATAGCCATGATTCTGAGAGAGTGATTGTTTAACTGCATTGCGTGATTGATTGTGATAAGATTTATCTTGTTTTTGATCCAATGCTGAGATCTAGTAACATGAAGATTTGCGTAAAGCATTTGATGATTATGTACCAAGAGACCTGGAAATGTTGTTGATATCAGTGATTAGTTTCCAGATTATGATTCTCAAGCTCAAATTACTGGACAGCATGTTGATGAATGACGTCTTAAAAGGGAGTCAGTACATTCCACCCTAGTCTGATGAGAAGATTTGGAGATTAAGACTAGTGATCAAGCTTCCCTGCACTAAAAAAACTGCACAAATGCTCTCCTTCCTCAAATCTTGCACATATTTAAAAACTTTAACCAAGAAATCAGTCAATCTAACTAAAACTGGTTAACTGATTCTAGAAATAGCAATGTTTTCTTTGAGATCTTTGTCCCAAAAAAAAAAAAAAATACCAAACAATCTTCCTGATGGATCAATGATCTAGAGGCCAAAGCCGACTAACTTGTCTTCCTGCCGAAAATTCCAAGATTGGGACACTTTTACCCACAGAAAGTCCAAAGTCAAGTGCTCTTCTGTGAGATCTACAGCAGCCAAATTGTTCCCAAAACTTGGATACCTAAGAATCTCCTCCCACAAATCTATGGATGATTGTTGACCATGGATAAGACATTCCTGATGCCTTTCTCCTTGATGACCATCTTCACAAGATGTGCAAAGATACTGTTAAGGCCAATTCATCTGCAGTAAAATCTGTGGTGTGACCATGGATATCAGCAAAGTTTCATATATGTGACTATCCTTTAACACTCAATCCATCATCTTTCATTTTCTGAGTTTTCACTCTGTCTTTGTTTCTCTCTTGTTTTTTGCTGTTGGTTCTAGCCTAGATCATAAGTTTCATCATGGTATCAGAGCCTGGGGTGACTAAAATCAACCGGTGAGAGAAATTTGACAAGACCGGAGGTGAATTCAGAAGTTGGCAATACTGTGCCAAAATTGGATGTCTTCAACCAAAATTTTGGTTCTAGACTAGATCATAAGTTTCATCATGGTATCAGAGCCCAGGGTGGCTAAAATCAGGGTGGCTAAAATCAATCAGTAAGAGAAATTTGACAAGACCGGAGGTGAATTCAGAAGTTGGCAATACTGTGGACGTCTTAAACCAAAATTACAAAATCAGCCAGTTTTTTGTACGTCACCATGACCAAAACTCAAAATTTTGTTGCACATGGGTGCCGTTGCTTGCAGTTTTGTGCCAAAAGCTTGGACAATTGGCATATTTGGCTCCGGGAACAATTTTCTGAGAGATCTATGATTATTTGAGCAATGTTGATGCAGTTTCTATGACATACCATCTGTCTGGGTAATTCCCTTGGTTTGTCTTTTTTTGTGCATCTAAAGCTCAGTATCTTTTCCTAGTGCTCTCTGCAAAGTTGTAAAACCTTCAGAAATGGATTCCACAAAGTTTAACAAGCCAAATGCTATTTTGAAGGGAGCTAATTATCACCAGTGGATTGATGTGTTTGAAGGCTATCTCCTTATGCATAGTTTGGACGGACTTCTTGATGGGGCTCTTGATTAAAAGATGCGGATTTTTCGTCAAAAAATAGGAAAGGCGTAGGCCTCTTGAAAGTTCTTGTATCACCAGAACTTCAGTGCCATATAGATAATGTGAAAAGGGTGTACGCTCGAGATACAGGCTCTAGAGCTTTTTTCTTGAGAGATGAGTTGCACTCTTTGCGCTTGGATAATTGTAAAGATATGATTGATTATATTTCTAAGGCCAAAGAGATTAAAAGCAAACTGGATGATATGCAACAAGTACCTGATGGTGAGGTAATTTCCGCATTGCTTCGTGGTCTTTTTGTAGGCTATCAGCCTTTTATTCTTGCATAAGTGCAAGAGACACTCCAATTAAGCTGAAAGACTTGCCTAATCTTCTCCTTCAGACTGAACTGGAGTTGAAAAGGTGGTCAGATCAGAATGCCTTCTTTTCAAAACATAATTCCAAGAAGCACACTGACAGGTTCTCTCGCAATAAGTCCTCCACAGTTTCTGAATCTTCGAGCAGTAATTCTAATTGGGGGAGCAAGAAATGTTCAAGCAGATATCCATGCAGATATTAAGAAAGAAAGATTATATTAACGTCCATGAGAGACCACTTGGGTCTATGAGACCATTTTATACAGAAAGCAATCATGGAGATGTTACATAAACATAAAAAAGAAAAACTAAAACAATAAAATCATGAGACTTTTGTCTTCTTGGCCACTGGCCGAAAGTACGAAGTGATGCCAGACTTGTCCTCTCTTTTTTGAAAGGACTGCTTATGTTTTTCCTTTACTGTCCGCGTTCTTCTCCTTCACTTTCGTGGTTACCTCTCTTGGGATCGGATTAGAAGGTCCAGGAAGGGGACCAGACTTCCGTTTATTATTAGTATCACCTCCAATGAGAAAGAGGGTGATCTTCCTTTGTGTAAGGTCTTCTTCCTGTCCAGCTCTCCCAACAGCTCGCTCCTTCAACGGAGTTCTTCTATGAGCAGTCATTTGATGGAGGAAAAGAGCTATACATTTCTGATCCTCATATCTGATGAGTTTTGAGAGGGGGGTAGGTTCCCGAAACAGGCAATGGAACCTGCCCCGTATTTCATAATAGACTGGACATGTAATGATGAAGTGTTCCTCAGGCTCAATTACATTCAGCTGACATAATTTACAGATCCTCTTTGAGCGCTCGACCTTAGGTCTAATTGCACGGCCAGCCTCAACCTCAGGCTGATGAGATGAGACCCTGAGCTTACCAATAGCATGTCTTACTTTATGTGCAAGATGAATATTCAAATACCCTGGTCGCTCGATGAAACCGTCTTCATTGATCTCAAGGAAGTGATCTTTGTAAAATTGCATCTTGGTGGGAAGATTACTTGGAGTTATCCAAGTCCTTGATATGTATAAAAGTTCCAGATCGTGTCGGATGATCTGACCTTGCATACCAACATTCTTGGACTCCCTTTTCAGCCAACCGTTTGGAAGCCTTGAGAGCAATCCATGGAAGCCTGTTTTTACCTTGCTGCGAGTGCCCAAGCTGGTGCACCTTATGCAAAAAGGACACTAGCTGAAATGCTGCATCCAGCTGAAGAGGAGTGGCTGAAAATTCTGCTAGTACGATTGGATGTGGCACAGAAGCTTTACTCATAATCATTTTGGATAGAAAGTAGATTTGCAGTCTCTCTCTTTGAGCCCATTCCTTGGCTGTCATGTCCAAACCCCACATCAAGCCTCCATATAGAGCATTGATTAGTGATTGTCCAAAAGCGTCTAAAGAAGGAAGCCAAAGCTGCTGCAGCAGGTAAATATCAGCCGGCACATGATCGTAAAGAACGATTTACTTTTGTGGCTGCTGAATTTGAACCAGAAAATGCTGATACTGATTGCTTATTCAAAGCCTCTGAGATGTCTTTGGACAGATCTGATAGTGGTCCATGGTACCTTGACTCTGGTGCCATTTCGCACATGACAGGAAAAAGAAAATACTTTCCTAAATTACAGCAAATGGATGGTGGTCGAGTCAAGTTTGCTGATAATTTTAGCTATTAGATTCAAGGAAAGGGTGAAGTCACATGTTCTACCCAGGAAAGTGGCATAAAGTACGTAAAAGATGTTCTTTACATTCCTCGCCGGTTGATAGAAGTGGCTTGTATGCTTTATTTGGCCAAGGAGAAGTTATACTTACTCCTATGTGCGCCCTGTTGTTCCTGATTGTTGCTCGCGGCATTCTCCAAAATGGTTTGTATTAAGTTCTGTGCTTCTGTTGAAGAGCGAAAAGGCTTGATTGCTGCTGCTGCTGCTGCTGCTAGCATGTCTTTGGATGAGCTATGGCAGCATGTTATGGTCATTTGAGCTGCCATTCTCTTTGTCTAATGCATAGCAGAGAGATGGTTCTTGGGCTGCCTGCTGCACATGCCCATAAACTGCAATGTGATGCTTGCAATCTTGGAAAGCAAGTAGCTACGCCTTTCCCCAAGGAGGCCGTGAAGAAAAAAAATGACATCTTGGAGCTGGTCCATTGTGATGTGTGCAAAATTAGCGTCCCTTCTTTTAGTGGAGCACGTTATTTTTGTACCTTTATTGATGATCATTCTAGGATGACATGGGTGTACCCTTTGCATTAGAAATCTGATGTACTATCTAAGTTTAAGGAGTTCAGGGTCATGGTTGAAAAGAAACAGGGAAGTTGGCATTCAGGTGTGACAATGGTGGTAACTACAAGAATCGTTCTTTTGATTCTCATCTTCGAGATGCTGGCATTGTTCGTGAGATGAGCGCACCATATTGCTTGCAACAAAATGTTATAGATGAATGCAAAAATCTTGCTCTCATGAATTTGGAACGCAGCATGCTCAGTTATAAACATTTGCCTTTGTCTTTTTGGGGCGAAGCAGTGAAAACAGCAGTCTTTCTGTTGAATAGAAAATTATGAAAGGTCAAACACCTTTCGAGAGTCAATACATGGAGCCAAATTTCATATGACAGATTGCACGGTTGCAAAACAGCCAATGGAGCCTTGTTTGAAGTTATCCGCCTACGATGAGTCTCCTCAGATCGATGCCACTTTGTATCACTCACTTCTTGGTGGTCTGATTTACCTTACAGTCACTAAACCGAAGATTTCTTTTGTGGTGTGCATGTTGAGCCGTTTTATGGCCTGTCCAAAACAGAGCCATTGGCAAGCAGCAAAAAGAGTCCTCGCCTATTTAAAAGGTACTCTCAATGAGGGCCTTAGCTATTGCTGCTGCCGAATCCGTTTGATTAGCCAAACTTTTTGCAGAATTAGGCTTTGACACCAGCACTATTCCACTTCATTGTGACAACCAAAGCATTTTGCAACTTGCTAATAATCCTGTGTTTCATCCCCGCATCAGACACATTGGAACACATTATGATTTTGTGCAAGAGAAGGTTATGGATCATCAGCTCGATCTTCATCATGTTCCAACCAGTGATCAATTGGCCGACCTCTTCACCAAGCCATTAGCAGGGTTACATTTCAGAAGTCCAAGACCAGCCTGGTATTCAAATGTTCAGCTTAGGGAAGGATCGTCATGATAAGCTGTAGTGCTCAGGAGAGGATGACAGAAATAACTCTTAATGGTTAAGCACACATATGTGCTGACATGGCAGCCTATGTATTTACATAGGACCATCGTTTCTAGGTTACTATGTATTTACATTCATGTATGCCTCTAGACAAGGTTAGGATATAATTAGCATGTTTAGGTCCTCACGTGCTATGCTCTACACGTCACATATGTGACTATCCTTTGTAGCACTGAAACTGGATTGCGGTAAATAATTGCCCAAATATCTAGCACGGAAACATAATTACAACTCTACAACTGCAGAGCCAAAGCCAACTGCAGATTTGGATTGCCAAATATCTAGATCCGGATTGCCAAATGTCCTGACACGGTCAAATCCAAATATGGAATGAACAAAGGACTTTGTTACCCTTTTTATTTTACGTTAACAATTGTTCGACCAGTTGTCGACATTAGTTGCACTAATCATGAAACTTGTGCCCCGCAGCATGCCCAAAAACCATGACGACACATAACTCCAGTTCAGACAGTCTCCAAGATCTTCGCCATACACACCAAATCGATACCAGAGCTTCCACGGCTCCAAAGTCCGACCCAAACCAAAGAAATTTTTTTGACAACTCCTTAAAGAAAGCAAAAGATCCTTAGATCCAAAGCTTTTCAGATAAAGAACGAGCTGGATAACTGCGAAAACGCCAAGATCAGCAAGACCTCAAGAATTTTAACTGAAAAAGCCTTGTACCACAGCAAAACTGGCGAAAGATTGAAGATCAGACCAAACCAAACCAGTGCAGAATCTTGAAGATTTTACCAGAAAAGGCACTTTCTGAGTCATTTCTTCGATTTGAATGAGATCAGACTTATTGAATAGCTACCCCAATCCAATACAGCTTATGAATTTTCAAATTGAAGTGCTTAATCCTAACAGACTAATAAAGTCCTCTCCAAGGTTATTTGCACTAACCTTCTCACCATTCCTGAGCTCTGATACCATGATGAACTCTAGGTCTCAATGGTGAAGAAAGAAAGATACAACAGTAAATAAGTGTCTAACAGAAACACTCTAGCCAGTGAAGCAAATAACTGAAGAAGTGAAGCGTGACTAACGGCCTATATAAGAATGTCATGTCAGCAACAAGTGGTGACTGAGCAGTGTGACGTCATCATAAACGTGAGCATAGTTCTAACACTTGAAAGCTATCAGAAATCCACCCGAGCTTGTGAAATCCCAGCTCAAATTGCCATATCTTGAGGAAGTAGGCGAACTTCTTTTTTGCGTGCAGCAAATGTTCTTGCAAGAATAGCAAACACGTTGCCCTGATTTCTCTGATCTGGATGAAAACAGGTTTAAAGTCAACACAGACCCGTCCAGCCTGTAAAATCTCAATTAGATGCTTAAGCCTAAATTAGATTTAGCAAGGCGAATTTGCGCTATCTTCCACCTTAAGGTGGCTCTGATATGTAATGCTTGAAGGTAGAAAGATAGATGCCAAACAAGATGCTCAGGTAATAAGAAGTGGAAGAAGTGAAAAACTAGCTAGATGGATCATGACTGTCCTATATATAGGATACTTCATCCACAATATGACTCAGCAGTCCAATCATTTATGTGTTAATGTTGTAGCAGATTTTTACAATTAAGTGGCTCTGGTTCTTTCAATTAGGAAAATAACTTGCTGAATTTGTAGCGCTACAGATCTAGTGCCATGACGGGATTATAATCTCCACGTCCTTGGGCATACTGTAGTGATCATCAATGTTGCGAAGCTGCATAATATCACCAAGAGTTGGTCAAGCTATCCTTTATCTTGTGGATGAAATAAGTAATTTCTTAGGATTCTGTAATTTGCAACTGGTGAGGCGGGCTTTTATTTCCCATGGAATTAATATTTCGAGTGTGTGCAGGATGTCTATGCACTAGATGATGGACACTGTCCAGAATTTTTATGTGCTCTGCGGTTGGTCACATCGAAGCAGTCATCTAATGAGGCCAGATCTTTACCTCAGAGTGCAAGGTCCCGCTGTGTAAGATCCGTTTCTATTACCTCTTTGGGAAATGGGTTTATGGCTTCTGCCAGATGGAATGAAGTGTTTATATTTGAGGTCTTTCCTGAGGTATGTAAATTGGCTTTCTCTGCTTGCATAAAGTGTAAAATAAGAATTGATTGTGTATGTCTTGCTATTGGTTAATATTCCAGTGCTCTACAAATCTAGAGATTGTTGTGACCAACCAGGGGGCAAGGAGTGGGAAAGGTATATCCATCTTTCTTGAGTCTTAAAATTTTGTATAGTTTTCTAATAAACTGGCTGTCAAGAACAGGAAACATTCATGTTTGTTGGCTCCTTAGACGTGTATACTTTTTTAGACTGTTTGTTTATATATAACAGGGGAAGTAGTTGGTATTCTCTCTTTACCTATCAAGGAAGAAAAGGGCCAAGATGTTTCACACCCTTCATCATTGTGGAGGCTTATTAGTCACTCCATTAGAAAGGAACATGCCTTGCCTGGCCCACAGATGGAGTTCAAGACATATACCCTGAAGTCTCCTCGGAAACGGGTACGAATTGATGCTATTTTTCTTCTGAAACTCTATATATATCTATACGTAACAGGTATTTGCCTGTAAATGCAGTCTTCTGAGGCACATGCTGATAACAAGAATGAGAAGTATGGCACTTTAACAGCTTATCTGTACTTCTTTACAACCGCAGAAAATAATAGCCCCTCCCAGGACAGTAACAAAGAGTCAGACCTGCCAAATTTCAAGGACATCAATTTGTGGTTTTCTTTGAGTCCTGATGGACCATGGGATGGGGTGCGTTCTAGTCTGCTTTTGGGCACCACTCCCAAAGAGATAGATGGTCACAAGGTAGCTATTGACATCACAATGAAACAGGGCCATAAGCATGCAACTTTCCGCAGCCTTGTTACCCTTTTTAATAGGAACAAGATGCCCCTAGAAGTTTGTATCTGCCCAGTGGACTTCGTGAACACAAATGAGGAATCCTCAAAGCTTGGAGATTCTTCTGCCACTATAGTCTTAGAAGAATGTTTTGAGAACCAAAGGTACCAAACTCATACTGGATGGGAATACAATTCACTCAGTCATTTCCTTCCAACTGACCCTGGTCACTGGAGTAATCGTGACTATTCAAAGTCGTCTCAGGTCTTGTCTCATGTTCCATTTATTCTGAGATGTTTTGCTCTCTCCCCTTCTCACATTGTGATGTACCCAGGAATTTTTAAAGTTTGACCTCCCCTCTGGCTGGATATGGACTTCTGAATGGACGGTGGACAAGAGTGGAAATGTAGACCATGATGGCTGGTTTTATGGTCCGGATTTTGATAACCTGAAATTAGAGTCATCCTCTCGAAAAGGATCAAAATCGCCTTCTGATTGTGTGAGGCGGCGACGTTGGGTTCGTAGTCGGCAACATGTGCCAAGGTCACGCAGGAATATTTTTGGAGTGGTACAACCTGGCTTGTCTATTGCCTTACCCGTGAATCATGGTGGGGACAAAGAATATTGTGTTCAGGTGCGGCCTTATGTGAAGGAACCTGTAAACAGCTATGCATGGGGCCGTGTTGTATCTCAATCCGCCTCACCTGGAACGGGAAAGGTTAATCCATTTGTATTATCACAGCTTGAGAAAACAGAGCAGTTGGTCTCGTGTTTAGCTCTTGCCGATGTCAATACCCATTGCTGGCTTACCATGGAGTCTGATGCAAATGTTCTCTACAACGAGGATAATCTGCCATTTTATGATTGGAAAATTATGGTGGATGCCCCTCTAAAGCTGGAGAACTTATTGCCATGTAATGCAGAATATATAATCTGGGAAAAGCTTGATTTAAAATTAGCTAAGAAAGAACACGGAATTGTCTCTGCTGCGGAACACATACATCTCTGCACTGTAGACATCCGAAAGCCTATTTATCTTACTTGGCTAAATCAAGGCGGGTGGAGGCCTGACAAGGTATGTCTTGCATGTCCGGTACTGTAGAGAAGCTAATTTTAATGAACCGTGTGTATATTCATTTAGGAGGCTATCCTTTTATATTCAACAAATGCTGAAGAACTGCCCCGGCATTTCTGGATGTTCCACCAAGAGACTCAGAGGTAAATGACCTTGCAAGTAATTTCTATCATAGTGAGTTTCTGTTTGCAATAGGCAATTCTAGCACAAAGAGGTCTGCTTTTGAAAATGCTTAATCGTTAACTGTATCATTGGTTGGGAGTACACAAGAGCTTTTAGGTTCTGCGAAGCTTTAGGTTTATGATTGTTTTCTCATTTTGAGCAGTATTTAAAATCATGTTTGCTTTGTCCTTTTTCAGGACTAACAGATCTTTCATTGACCTTATAGGAAATTGTGCGTCAGTTTGGAATATGATTTTGGAAGCTCAGCATCTGCGACGAAGGTTGTTCGACTCTTTGTACCTTATTGGATCTCAAATGTGGCAGCGCTACCCCTTGCTTATCGCCTTGTAGAGCTTGATCCAAATTATAATGCAAGTCCTGATTCGTCTTGGATGTCAAAGGCTGCCAAAATTGCAAAGCAGTCTGGGCAGCGTCCAACATCTGGCAATTTTAAAATACAGCTGCACAAGGTAGTGCGATCACTTGAAGCTGTAGAAGATTCAGGTGGTATTCCAATAATGCTTTCACCACATTTTCCAAACCCACTATCCCCTCGGAATGAGGATAACCTGCTGTCACCACGGCTGGGATTTTCAGTTGCCCTTAGACAAAGCAATACTTTTTACAGTGGATTATCCTTCCGTGACTTCGAAGATAGTGTAAGAGATTTTGCTGAAACAGCTAAAAGCCAATGGGTATTGTGAGACTATAAATTTTATGATGGTATTGATGCAGAAAGAGCGGGTTGCGCTTAAAGCAGAAGATGAGAAAGGCCATTACTACAAGCTATCAGTCTTGCTTGATTTATCGTCAGAGCGAACAAAGGTTTGTATTTTGCTACTGGTGTTGCATGATACATCATCTTCATGACATAGGATGCAGCAATGAAAGACAACAACGGGAAAATTCTGTTCATATAATCACAGTTTTTTACAAGGGAAAGCACCATGTATGTATGTACTACAAGAAAGTAAAGTGATTAGGCTGGAAACAAGAGGTGAAGTAGAGTCGGCAGGTTAGCATGACGTTGTCAATGAAAGCTAAATCAGCATAATAGTGCTCCATCCCTTAACTTCCAACTTTCTGTTTTGTTCATTTTAGCTTTATGCGGAGTCTGAAGCAGAGGGAGTTCCCCTCGTCATTTAGAGATGATTATAAAGTCCACGAGCTATTTTCACCACCCCATCAATTTAATTAGATTAGCAAAGTGTGTCTTTGGAAAATGTCGTCCATTTGCATTTGGTCAAATCATTGATTAGATTAAAATTTTTGGGTTAAGTCCTCAATTTCTTGATTATGTGATTGGTTCCCAAAGCAAGTTATTCCTCCTGTGACTATTTGTTCGTTTTTTAATTCCAGATTGTACATGTTCAGCCACATACTCTGTACATTAACAGGCTAGGACGCAGACTGCAATTGCGTCAACATAATTTACAACATGAGGAGCTGTTACATCCGAATGAACCTGCCAAAACGTTTTTGTGGTGGTCCATCCTTGAACCAGAGGTCTTGAAGGTACTATTCATATCTTGCTGGTGTAGGGAATTTATGATGGGAAGGTACTTCTAATAAATACTCTTACCAGTTCTCTAGCATAAAATAGAGCTGCAAAAGCAAATTTTTAATCCGGTACTTAAAGAACCTTTATGTTTACACTAAGCGCTTAATACAGAGAATAATGGATACATGTTCAGTTCAATTTCTCTCTAGCATAAAATAGAGTTGTAAAAGCAAATTTTTAATCTGGTACCTAAAAAACCTTTATGTTTACACTAAGCTTTTAATACAGCGAATAATGTATACATTTTCAGTTCAATTTCTTAGGATTTCCTTTAAAAGGCCACTGGCATGTGAGTTGTGTTTCTTTCAAGAACACATATTACAAGCGCGAGTAGCAGAATTCATGTAATGTAAATAGATATATGTATTTTGCTGCTGGTTGATAAGCCTACCTTGATGGCTGCTGCAGATACGTCTTGATGGCTATAGATGGAGTCATCCTTTCGGTATTAGCATTGAGGGGATAATGCATGTTAGTCTATGGAATGAACTGGGAACTAAAAAGTTCATTGTTCGAACTGAAGTACGAAGTGGAGGGAAACAGTCAGACACTCTGGTCATCTTCAGGCATGTCTCCACCCATGGACCATACAGGTGAGTTCCATTACATAAGTTATATGACATATTCAATTGCTATCTATCTCAGGATTACGGTATTTATAGGATTGAAAATAAGTCTTTCATACACAAGTTATATGACATAATTAATTGCTTTCTAACTCAGGATTATGGTATTTATAGGATTGAGAACAAGTCTTCTGGCCTTCCATTTTGTTTTCGTCAGGCAGGTGGTGATCATGAGTCTTGGCAGTTATTATCGCCCTGCTCAGCGATGTCTTTTGCATGGGAAGATTTGCAACGGGAGAAACGTCTTGAGATCCTTATCGATGGAGCAGATCCTCGGACATCACGAACATACAATATTGACGAGGATGCTGATCATCAACCTTTCCCGACACAAAGAGGGCCTACAGCATCACTGCATGTTGCCGTATTTCAGGATGGAGCAGTTAGAGTTGTTAAAGTCTCAGACTGGACGCCAAGTAGTTCTGGACTTGAACTTATATGT